>JBBJLS010000023.1:755102-769943 GCA_037577275.1 Bryconaethiops microstoma
ATCATCAGCTGGTACCCCTGATGAAACTTTCAGTCTTTATTTGACGGAAGTACTTCCTACGACCCAGACTACCTCTTTCCCTCTGGCTGAGTTGGCACCTGAGCCTTTATTTCTGGCCCCTGGAGCCTGGCACATCCACCTGCACCCCAAGGGCTTCCCCGGCACCCTCCACTACACAGGGGTCAAGACAGAGAATGAAAAGGAAGAGAGATGAGTTTGAAAATTTTGAAAGTACTTGAACAGCTGACAGATGAGGACGAGCTATTTCTATTAAGCCTAGCCCCTCGTTTAAGAAACCTGCCACCAGAAACGAGAAGTGAGGTAAAAATAGAGTTCCTAAAAATTTTACACAGGGCAGAGTTTGCAAAATGAATTTTGACGTTAATACATTCTCAAGTGTTTACTTTTATTATTTTTTATGTTCATGAATGATGTTATATGTTCATTGTTGAAAGAAATTAGTTCATAATTGTTTTGTATATATTTTGGTTTATTAAGATGTGCATCAGCAACATCATTATTAATTATTAATTATTATTAAAAGGTGATGTAGCAGACAATCCGTGCTGCATTCTTCTGAAGTGATTTTTATCAACTTAGTTGAGATCAAAATGAGATTACATACAGTAGGGATGAACTTCCTTTAACTGTGAACACAAAAGATAGTCTTCTTGACCAGCCCTTTATATGAATAAGTAAGTGGCTCTTAAAAGAGCCATTGTTTTATTGTGAAGAGGATGAGCAGCAACAGCAAGTGGGGGTTGCATATCAGGCTGTAGTGTACTGCCAGGGCACTCCTCCAGTGGCTGAGGAGAAGTAGCTATTGAAGGCCTCCCGTACAGCTATGGCCTCTTGGGTGGAATTGTTGGCACCCACTCTTCTCACAGGTTGAAGTGAAGGGATCTTCTCTTCTTCTTGTGAGATGGGAGCTTCTGATAGACAATTCCACCTCTGGAAGTTGTGAAGGGACACTGTTGCTTTGACAATAACATCCACATTTACAGGGCCCACTCCAATTACCCAGTGGTAGATCCTCCACTGTGCAGCAAGAATGCCAAAGGCATTTTCAACAACTCTCCTGGCACGTGAGAGGCGAGGAGAGGTTTCCTCTTTGGCTAGGAGAGGTTTCTTCTGGGATAGGGCCTCAAAATATTCCTCCTTTTAATAAAAAGGGAAGACATGTTAAAATTCAGCAATAAACATCATATAGAAAGTGCATGAGTACAGGTCATGACCAGGTCATGACCTGAGGGGAAAAGCCTCATCTCCCACAAAAACATGAGACATGGGTCCTAGGTGGTCAGCACCTGGGAGAGGAGAATCCTCAGGCATAAACCTGCCTCCCTTCACGCAGGGCATCTCCAACGGTGGAGGCAGCAAGGGTCCATCCATCACTACTCTGACCAAAAGCTCCAACATCCACCACCCTAAAAAGATACCTTGCATCCACAACCGCCAGAAGTACAATGTTCCCTTGTAATTGCAATACTGGGAACCAGAATTATGTGGTGCTTGGATTACCACATGCTTCCCATCCATTGCCCCTACACAATTGGGGAAGTTCCACCTCTCCTTGAAGCCACGAGCAATCTCCTGCCATTCAGGAGAAGTTGGGTCTCTCAGATATTCATGTACCAGGCTGTCCCAAATGGCCTTGGAAACATCTGGCACAATTTTTGCCACAGTGGAGATGCCCACTCGGTAACTGGAGGCAATGGTGGTGTAGGAGTCACCAGTTGCAAGGTATCTGAAATGAATGACGTCAGATAATTTAGATATACTTTTTAAGCCACATGAGCTATATATTTATTATTGCAAGCTAAAAGGCATCTATGCAGTTAACTGTTAGTGAAAACCATTACTACATTCAGACCATTTTATGCTAACATATGTAGCATACCCATGCACAATAAAGTGTACCGACTATTCTGGCGGGAAATTTGAATGCCAGCAGTTTAATTCAAAACATTATTAATTCAATTCAATTAGATTCTGTACTGATATAAAGTTTTATTTTCAACTAAAATGCCTACCTCAAGCAAATTGCCAGGCGCTGCGATGGAGAAATTGGTAATTTGGTAATTTGTCTGCATCTTCGTGATGCTAGGTCCCACTCTACTTAGCATGCTGTTGAACTGCTCCATGCTGAGCTGAAAGTACACTTGGAACCGGTCGCTGTGACAACGGAGCTCCTTTACCAGCCTTAATTCCCGAAGCTGCTCTCTGGATAAAAGGGCCTCATGCACCCACAGCCTTTTCTTTCTTCGTGCTAACAGAGCTAATGCTAGTGCTTTTCTTTTATACATTGTCATGACTGACCGCGGGCCGAGACAACAACAAATCAGGAGAGTAGAAAACCACACCCACTTTTTGTGCTGAGCCCCGCGGTAAGCGCAGCGCATGCCGCGTTCGGTCTGAAAGCCACTTTAGCCGAGTACTGATTGTTTAAAATTGATAATTTCCCCCATAGACACAATGGATCATTCACCCATTGTGACGTCATCTCACTCTGTGAGCTAGGCTGAACCTGATCAGCCACTAAACACGTCATTAGGAGAGACAAGCCGTTGAGTCAAAAGTACGTTAGGTTAAGAGCTTAAGAGAACCAGACATTTTTTGCTCAAATGGACTATTTGATCTCTTTTTTGGCATGCATATTACGCTCCACCTGTTTTCAGCTGTCCTGGACTACCAGTTGGTTGGTAAGAGAGAAAGCTCACCTGTGAAACCATAGTGACCACCTAGCAAGACCTTAGCAACCACCTAGCAGCAACCACAGTTACCACAGTAACCATGGAATTACACTTCACATTTTCTTGTGGAAATGCATTATAGATGTCATAGTTGTTTCCAATTTAATAGTTTCAATTAACTATAACAACATTATTTAGTGTGTTAGTGAAGCATTTTAGCGAGAATCCTTAATGTTATTCAGATTATAATGTTATACACTGTGTAAGTTCTGTAAGTATCTTAAATGGGCTCTCATTTCACTTTATAACCACATTAATAAATACTGACTCCTTCTCTTGGCTCTATTTCCACTCTACATTCAAAATCAGGTAAACAAATGAGTATCAGACCACAAAAATATCTTGTCCCACTTTTGTAACCTATGCAGAAAAAGTTTACAAAAAGAGCCAAGAATGTCTGGCAGTGTCTGGTCAAGTTCGAGAATAATGCTTTTTAACGATGGATGTTAAGTAGGACTCAGCAGGAGTGCGAAGCCTTTGGCCCAGCCTGTGTGTTGACCCCAAGTGCTTGATGAATGAATTGGGGAATTGAATTGTGGCTGGCTTGGCCCAAAGCTGTCCAGAGCAATGTGTCCAGCTGCCAGAGACAGCAGGCCAGCAGTCATTCTAACATAGCCTTGGGGCTGTCCATACATAGCTAGGAGAAAGGGTAGTCTAAATTTCATTTTATCCTGGGTCTAATAGGTGATCTTCAAGCAATAAGAGAAACAAAGTCATATTACTGAGTTTGGATTTTAGAAAAGCATAGCTCTCATATGAATAAGGCATGTCTGTAATAGGCATGAAGAAGAGCCACTGAATGCTTTAAAATTTAATTCCAAGTACTCAAAATGCTGAAAGACTGTAAAATCTAAAATCTAAAAGGATCTGGAAGTAGTTCAGAGGATGTATCAATGTTGATTCTACTGCATCCCATGTCTAACGATAATGTAGGGCCCAACCGATTTATTAAGCATGTGCATGAATATCCCATGTGCATTACATACCCTTCACATAATCAGAACCTTTAGTTAAAAGGCTTACATGAAGACGCAGTAAATACATGTGATATATATTTAGCAGTCTATAATTTGTCGTGTTTTGAGTATTTTTCTTAAAATGCAAGCCTATCCCTTTTCTCCAGGATGGTGTTTGATTTATAGCATGATTTATAGCCCTTTTGCAAAACTGCAAATCAAAGTTTTTTATAATAGTATCTGTCAACAGGGACTTGGCTGGAAATGAAGGTAGCACTTGGCATAGTTCTTTTGTAAGTGTATATTTGGGAGGATTAGATACATTTCTTTTTGTGCACCATTCTCTTCCAGTCTTATGAGCTGACATGGCTACGCTATTTCCCAAGGCTTAGAATAACATTTGACTTTAGATACTTTAATGAAAGCTTATCACTCTTTCTCTTTATCACCAGCACTGCCACTGGCGAGCACAAGCTTGATAAGGTTGGAAGGTTGATAATCGAGGGCAGTTATGTGCTCTGACATGGCTGTATTGTTTAAGATGGTGATGTATGTGCCAACTCTGTACCAGAGTTTCAGAGAGCCAGTTTGATTTGCTGTTATTGTAAAATGAGAGATGTAATGGGTTGTCTGTTTTATATCCTTGGGTTGGTAAAAAGTGGGGGCTGTGAGAACCTGCAAATAGTTGATGTAATGTTTGAAGATAAGAAGATATAAGAGTTTTTCTGGATTATTCCAGACTCATGTTCCCTTTAATACTAAATATTTGTTTACACAGCCTTCCCACTACGACAAAGACCAAGTCACTAGCATGACCTCACAAGTACATTCTGTCACATCATCATATCAACAGCTTAGAATGGTGCCATGACCCAGCATTTTTCCTTTTCAAAAATAAAAACCGCTAATGCAATAGACTAAAATATTAATTTGTTTCTGCTCTTGTCAACTCTTGTCATACTTATTGTGTATTTTGGAGAGCTATTTATGCCATTGTGTAACAGTATTGCATGAGACAAAGTATACAAGAAACTAAATAACACTGGGTGACAAATTTTTATGAAAGGTCTGTTTCATTGCAATTTTTGATGTTTAGTCAAGTTTTGCGTGCTGATTCAGAAAATCACATCAGTCTATTTGTCAGTATCTGTCAGTCCATTCTTAAATGGAGCTGACAGATACTAGAGGAATTGTGGTTGCTGTTTTAATCTGTCCTGACAGGTTCAGTCTAGACTAAAATCATGCTAATTGTTGTTTAACAGTTGATGGAGGTCGGTCAAAGTCAGATGGACAGTGTCACGTCATGGCAAGGCATGGTCAGGCAGGAGGCACAAATGCAGACCTTCTCCATAGTTGATGTTCTTTTTTAAATTTAATTCCAAAAAACAAAACCAAAGGGCTCGATAGCCAAAAACACTAAACTCAAAAACAGAAATCAGGACTTCCATAGACTAAGACAAGACAAGGGTAGGTGTGAGGGTGAACGGACAAACGTGAACTCAAAACAGGCACTATAAATACACACAGAACTCAAACTCAAAACAGCTGATACAGATTTGGTTTCATCCCTGGCAGTTGAGCAGCCTCACTGCCAGAGATGATACCACACCCCCAGACAACATAAAAGCCCCTTTAGTCCTGGACAGCAGCGGCCTCTAGTGGCCGCTGACAGGGTATGTCACAGACGGTGAATTACTGAATTCACAACATAAGGAGTCTGTGCGGTGATTACTATATAAACTGATGGTTTAGAACAGTGGGTCAGAGCAAGGAACATTACTTTTTTTAAAAGGCCAGTTGTTGCCTATAGCATTATGTCTTTTATACCGTAACATTGACATTCATTATATGAATGTAAAAGTGCCTTGGAAGCTTATCTCTTTCCAACCATGCCCAGGACTGAAACATATTTACACACAAACATGACTCGTGCCATACAACATGGCAGCAGTTCTAACATGTGCTAGTTCCTTATTGTAGTACCATGGAAATCCCATATACTATAAGTGTATGAGAGTACATCCTGAAGGAATGGTGTGTGTTTGTTTAGACTGAGCAAAGTGGGCTGCAAGTTGTTAATTGAAACATGAGAGATTCACTGCTGTTTTACCCCTGAGCAACACTCCAGGTTCAGTGATTGTAAAACACAGCCATGCATGATGAATGAGAATAAAATAGATGAGATTTTGAAAATTGGATATACAGGGGCTCTGTTCCTACAACAGTGAATTTTGGTGTTAGTCGAAACACATGCTAGCCTAAGTCACTCACTGATCCTAACATAAGATCATAATCTAGAACATAAAAACACAATTAAGCCACAGAAAAAGGAAAAGGGCATAAATATACTGTACTTGCACACTGTACTGTAGTAACACAAAAATGACAAAAAATGAGTGTAAAAACACTTATGCTTTTAACAGTCCAAAATGGCATAGGTAAACATACTGGGGAGCGCCAACTCCCTCACTCATGCGCCATGATGCTGCGTATTCTGCGTATTCTTCCGCTATGCACAACCAAAAAAGTTATTGGAGTGAGAGTTGTAAACTCAAAACGTCGTATGCCGATACTGTTGTAACCTGAGGACCCCCTGTAGTTGTTTGTCCTCATTTCTTCCTTGCCCTCAAATGAGATGTAAACAAGTCAGCATGTCTTTATTCCAGGACTAAAATGTAAAATATAACAAAACATTCAATCTAAATGTATAACATTTGAGTGTGTAAATGTCTTGGGTACAGTAATGATCGACAGAATTTTTAAAAGCATTTTACTTTTGACACAGGTATTAAACAATTTCCTTTGGGATGAATAAAGTATTTTGATTCTGATTCTGAATACAATATATACTTCTGCTGCAATGAAAAATCAGACACAGAATGAAGAATTAGCGAGATGCTGATTTTGTTTTTCTTTTCTGAAACGGACAGCACGATGCAGTCTCATAAAAACAAGGCCAGAATCTCCTGGGTGATAAGCTGCAGACCTCCCCCATGGCATCGACCATCATTTTGCCTGGATTAGCTGTACATGACTAATCATTGGCTGGGGAGGTGAGAGCATGTAAAGTTGTAAAGTTAGTGCCTTAACACAAGCGAGGAGTATTGTACAAAAACAAAAACAGAATAGCATTCTTTCACACTGGTGTTAGAAGTCATAAGCTTTGCTGTGTCCTTTCTGTTGAGCTCAATTTAGGCTCATGCAATCAAACACTCAGGGTTGCCATTAAACTTATTTTTCATAGTCCTATAAAATCCATTTTATTTTACTATGTGTGTTTTGCTTGCATTAAAGTACGATATCTCTCTACAATGAAAAAGAACAGGTAAGCAGATTTATAACTACACAAAATATTGTATTCTTTCAACATCACAAAGAAGCAAAACAGAATGGTAGGAGCCACTCTCCATACGCTCATGCTGAACATGTCCTTGAGGTCAGCGTTTAGCAAATGGAAAGATCTGCAGTAGATGCCTGAGAGAACTCCATCCATTTCAGGTTCGGGCTAAACTGACAAGGAGGGGAAAGTGGTCGCCACAGCGCCTTCAACATAAATATTCAGCCACCCTTATCTGCTGGATGAGGTACAATTAACTGAGGTCCACATGTCTAAGCAGTGAAATGAGTAAAGAGTGCACTTCTAATAGAATTCTGATAAAAGTGTGGTTGGGGTGTTCTAAGCACTCTCAAGTCAAGACCAAGAAAAAACAGAACACCACAAGAATACACAATTGTGGACAGGAAAGGACTGTAAGACAGAGTGCAAAAAACAAACAAACAAAAAATATTGGAACCCAGACCCACCCACATTTCTGACGGCTCAAACAAAAAATTAGTACACCAATAAAGGTAATTTTTCCACCCTTGGGCTTTTTTTTTGCTTTTTCAAGAATTAATTTATACAGTGTTACTCTGCTCTACTGTTTCAGCAAATGATGGGAATTTAACTGTGGTATTAGCATTAACTTCTCACTTTTGAGATTGTGAAAGGTTAAACAAATATTTGTAAATATATTTGTAATGTTCCTGCTAATGGTAACTACATTGATGTAGGCTGTTGGTGGTTGCTGCAAAAGAAAATTATTGAGGAGAGAGTCAACCCTCTCCATCATGAAGCCTCTTCCATTTAAGAGACAAATGAACAGTAACAAGCAGAGATCAATTCAAATGAACCTTTAGTGGAAGGTCCACCCCGGCTTATCAAATTAAGGGCATGTCTGAAGTGTCTGGACACGCTCAGCAATCATATTCAACATTGGCTCAAATTTAAAAGGTCTTTTGATGATGAGTAAATTGGAGCAATACCGGCAGATTGCTAGGTCTCCGCTTCACTAATTCAAGATGAAAATAAATGCCATTTTCAGGCAATGGTTGTTTTTCCAATGGTTTTTTTTGTGTGTAATTGCATAATAAAAATAGCTTATTGCTTTTATTATATCCACAATATGTCTTCAATCATGAACAGAACTGTGGTATTTATCAGTGGGCCTAATTAAATTGGCATATGGATATGCAGTCCAAGTTCACCTGACAAATCCAAGGAAATTGTGTTGGGCACATTCTGTTGTGTGACTTGGCACAGAGTGAAATGGAGGAAGATTCTTTCTCCCATTTGGCTGTGTTAAGTTCCTGTTGACCTATTGGCGACATTCAGTTCCTGCTTGGGGAACCAGCCGCGGCAGTTTGTCAGTCTGGGATTAGCTGGCAGTTCAGGCACATTGAGCAACCTGGCTCTCCTTTTGCCGAGTATCCTCCCTTCAAGCTGGCCCCAGCCCAGCACTCAATACTAGGCTGCTCAGATTAGGATTTAATTGTGCACACAGAACTATAACAGGCACTGTATTTGGAGCTTATTGGCAAAGTGCCATTGCAAAGCCAATACTAACTGATGTCTTTTACCAAGAGAACAGCTTCAGCTGCTGAGGGAAAGGAGTGGACAAAACAGGGACATGCTTGAGGTGTAAAAGGGTTGCAGGAAGGAATGGATCTTCAGTCCAGTTCAGTGAGCTCAGAAGTTTACAGCGAATGAAAGTAAATAGTCACTGATCATCAGGCTAACTGGTTTATATTGTTTTTAACATTTGATCGTAAAGGGAACAGGGTCGGAATTTGTCTGACGCTCTTATCCAGAGTGACTTACAATCATCAGTTACAGGGACAGTCCCCCTGGAGCAACTGAGGGTATCTTGCTCAAGGTTATTTTAAAAATAGTGCAAAATTATTTTTATCATTAAGAAGCAGAAGAGTCTTTATTTATCACATGAAATAATTTCTCTGCATTTAACCCATTCACCAAGTGAAGCAGTGGGCTGCCACCAATGAGGCGCCCGGGGAGCGGTGGGGTATGGTACCTTGCTCAAGGGTACCTCAGCCATGACATTAGCAGTTGGGATTTGAACCCCAATCCTCTGATTGCAGGGCCAATGCCCTAACCAATAGGCCATCCAGCTGCCACTTTCATGCAAGCTTTTTCCAAAGAGAGTGAAATATATTACTTTTAAAAGTTCCTTTTGTACGAAATTATTGTTAATGAGAAGCCATATATATTCACTGCATTAACAATGCTTATTGAATTATTACTTCCATTCTATTTCAGTACACCAGAAATCACTCACAAATGTGTGCTTTTTCCCTCTCATGTGTCAGTCCTGAAGTTTGCAGTTACTGTAATAGACCTCTCTTTAGCTCAAGAAATTCCCCTGAATGCTTTATAAAATATGTGCACTGAAATGTGACTTGCTTAGAGTCCTGTGGTATTGGAGTTGAGTACCAGTACTTTTTAACAATTGAATTACTTCAGTACAACCAAAATCTGATTAACATTAAATCAGTCTGTGTCAAATTTGGATACATGTGGGCAAGCCCATACACAGTTATCGCGAACCAAAAGTAGTCAAGTGTAGTTACTTGATGCAGAAAACGCTCTATGAAGTATGCAGTTCAAATACAGTAAAGCGAAATGCAAAACTGGCCATGGTAACAAATCTAACAGGAAAAAAACTTGGTAAAAAACAAAATACAGTAAACCCCCACTTTAAGACAGATCAGCAGTCGTGGTTTCAGTCCATCTCAGATTTTCTCTAAGAACCCAACTAATAATTGTTCATCAAAACCCCCGCACTAACACAAAAACTGCATTTTGTTTTGCTTTTGTGACATTTGGTCCTTGTCCGCAACGCCCCCTCGTCTTTGTGCTGGGTTGCTAAGCACCGCACCCAAACATAAACAACCCAACACAAGGAAGAGGGGCTGTGTCGGACAAGGCCTGCATGTGGCAATATATAATTTTTCATGCTTTTTAGTGATAAAAAATTATGAAAAATATAATTTACTAATGTTGTAACATAAATATTAATGCAAATTCAGCTACATTTCCACTATTACTTTTTTGGTACTGTCCAGAGAACACAAATGATGTCGCCTTCCTGACTGCTCCACACAGATTGTGTTCTTTTTTAGCTTTTTATTTATCTACTGTTTTGCTTGATGTTCCAAAGTCAGCTGGTTTAGTAGTTTATGATAGCAGGTAACATCGGTAACAACTTCGCACATGTAATTTTGGACACTTTTAAACCAGACCCGTCATGGCCGACTGAGATACTCCGCGGCTCGGACAACACCAATGGATGCAACACTTGCCCGAGGAGCAGAACAAAGAAACGCCGGGGTATACGTCCTGGCGTCCGAAACAGGCTGAGGCAGCAAGTACACCACACACCACTGCCTAGTATCCTGCTAGCTAATGTACAGTCACTGGAGAACAAGCTGGAGTTACTTTACAATGAAACATGAGGGACTGTAACATTCTATGCTTCACTGAGACATGTCTGACCCCCACCGTGCCAGACCATGCTGTAACTCCATCGGACTGATGGAGGTCGATGGAGTTACGAACAAAACCAAAGGTGATGCCAGGAGTGTTTTTACTGTTTCCAGCGGCTGCTCGCCTCATTTGGAAAACATTAAGTGTCGCCCCTTCTACCTGCCCCGCGAGTTTACCTTGGTCATCACCACAGCGGTCTAGATCTCACCCCAGGCGGACACAGGTATGGCTTTGTCTAAACTACATGATGTGCTGAGTGCGTTTCAAAACAAAACTCCAGGCACAGCCCTCATTGTAGTAGGAGAGTTTAATGAAGCAAACCTCAGACAAAGTTATGCTGAACCTTTACCAACACGTTATGTGTCTGACAAGGGGAGCTAGAACTTTGGACTGTTGTTACACACCATATAAGCAGGTCTACAAAGCTATTTCACAGCCAGCTTTTGGAAAATCTGACCACAGCCCCATTTTTTTCTCATTCCTCAGTAAAATAAAACATATGTAGGGATGAGGTAGTCACGAGGAAGGTGTGACGCTGGTCTGCCCAATCAGACGCTATGCTGCAGAACATGCTCGATGACATAGACTGGGACATGTTCCGGTCATGCATGGACAACATCAACAAGTTTACGGATACAGAAGTTCATTAGTATGCCAACAGAGGAGATTAACGATCATCACCAACTCTGCATTCGCCAACGAGCTGAACGAGTTTTTTGCCCATTTCAAGGTTAGCCAGGTGGCTAGTGATAACTACAGCCTGACAATGGAGGGCAGTGACGTCATCAGTGAGAAACGCGTGTTCAGCATTGTGGAGCATGACGTCCGAGCGGCGCTGAGGAGAGTGAACACCAGGAAAGCAGCGGGTCCAGACAGCATCACCGGTCGTCTGCTGCGTTGCTGTGCTGACCAGCTAGCAGGTGTGTTCACCATCTTCAGCAAGTCCCTCACAAAGTCCAGGGTCTCCCTGTGCTTCAAAAGATCCACCATCGTCTCTATGACCAAGCCCTCATGCCTGAATGACTACCAGCTGGTTGCACTACTGAAGAACATCATCTCCTCCTCCATCCCGAGCACCACAGACCTGTTCCAGTTCGCCTACCGACCCAACAGATCCACAGAGGACTCCATCTCCCATGTCCTGCATACCACTCTCAGCCATGTGGACAAGAAATGGTAACTATGAGAGATTGCTGTTTGTAGACTACAGTTCAGCGTTCAACACAATAGTGTTGGCAGATCTTAGGCGGTGAGGGTGGGTAGGTGTGTCTCTGACAGCATCACCATCAATACTGGAGCACCACAGAGGTGTGTACTCTCGCCATTGCTGTACTCCCTCTACACTTCTGACTGTGTGGCCACTCATGACTTCAACACCATTGTGAAGTTTGTCAATGACACGGTGGTGCTGGGCCTCATCTCCAACTATGATGTGACAGACTTTCTATTCAGGCACTGTGGAGAGCATCCACACACAGAACATCATATCCTGGTATGGGAATTGCTGTGTTCGGGACCGAAAAGCTCTTTAGAGAGTGGTCTGTGTGGCAGAACACTGCTGCGGGTCTGTTCTCCCTTCCCTACAGGACATTTACACCAAGAGATGTTGGTCCCGAACAGTTCGGATATTAAAGGACTCGTCCCAACCCAGTAATGGACTGTTTCAACTTATGCAATTAGGCACCATCAGAGCTAAAACAGAGAGACTAAAGAGGAGCTTCTATCCTCAGGCCGTTAGAGTCCTGAATCAGAACATGCCCCCACTCCCCTCATAGCATTACCGTAAGAGACTGAAACAGAAACTCATAGCAAGACCATAAGAGAATCATATTATATTCATTTTCATAATAACATTCACTGTCATATTTCGTATCATATCTGATTTATTATTACATCACACACTGCTACACTGTACATGCTGCTTATTACTCTGGTCACTCTGTTTACATTACACTGTTTACTCTGGTCACTCTGTTAAATTACTCTGTTTACATTGCTTGCATTTCTCTGTATTACATTGCAGTGCTAATATGGCACGATGCACTTCAACATTCCATTTGTACATGGTACACATTGCTGCTACATTTATATAAATACATATTAAAACCTTACATTGTATTAGCTTACATATTTTATCTCTAACTTGTGGTGCTGCTTTTAAGTTCTTTACTTTTAGATTTGTGTTTTAGAAAATTTCAGATTTGTGTTCAAAATTTAAAATTGTATTTACATTTATACTTATATTTATACTTGTATCTACTTTACTTGTACTTATTTCTTTATTTTTATTTGTATTTTAGACAATTCCAGATTTTAAATTTAAAATGTACTTATTGTCTCTAATTTTTGCACAGTCAAAAGGAGCGGTTCAGGACACATTTCATTGCGTGTTGTACTTGCATGACTATGCATGTGACAAAGAATCTTGAATCTACTCAGAGGCAGGAGGTTTGAAAGTAGCCAGTCTGAGAATGCTATTTATTTGACGCAGCTGCAGTCCAGAAATTCCCCCGTGGAGCATCTCAAATGTTCTCAGGTTTTTCGTTTTGTTCTTCTTAAATTAAATTAATTTCTTACTGTATTCACCTGCTTATGCCAAAGAACATGACAGTGCATACAAAAGAAAACACGCATGCACAAATTACATTGGAGTCTATACAGGGTTAACGTCTGTAAATTGCATTCTTGAGTTCAGTGTAAACTGTACAGTACAAATACGGGTTAACCATTACATTTTCTTTAAGAGTAACGTATTAAGCTTTAAGAGTTTAAAATGAAATTAAAGTGTTTTGGGAGCATATTTGGTGGCATATTTAGCATTTACACTATAAAGATAGGCATTTTTAAGCATTTTTTTTACCACACCACAACAATTGTGGTTTTTTACTATATGTGGGTGCTTTTGGAACGTAATCCCTGCGTATGACCTGAAAAACCTGTGGTGGGGTCTGTGTGTTTACATCAACATTGACTGGTGTATGGATGTTGTGCTGGTCTCTGGTTGTGCCTTACCGCAGCTTGAGTTTGTGGCTGTAAACTATTTGGGGAAGTCACCACCATGCTCATAGTCACAGTGTACCTCTTACCCAGCGCTTACAACATGTTGCCCAAACTTTACGGACTGCCCCCCCTCCCCTCAGCTACTCGGATCACATGTCTGCCATGTTGTTCCCAGCTAACAGACTGCTTGACGGGCCTGTCTGAAACAGGCCAAAATCTGGCTCCCAGGTGTCATCTCTGCTCTTCAGGACTGCAACTGATAGCAGCTCTACCAACCTGGAGGAGTACATGGCTTCGGTGACTGGCTACCTCCCAGACCATCTCCACATGCCCCAACCAAAAGTCGGGATTACTGCGGAAGTGTGTGCACTGCTGAGAACCTGAGACACCACCTTCAGATCAGATAATAAGGCTGCCCTGTGGACAGCAAGGGCCTGTCCCAGGCCATTACAGCAGCAAAGCATTCTTACGCTCAGAAAATCCATAGTTACTTCCAGGACATTGGGGACATATAGCACATGTGGCAGGTCATCCAGGCCATCACCAACTACAGGGTAGGGTGTCTAAACCTGCCTGTGTCTCCACCTGCAGTGAGGACGATAAATGACATGGGTGATGTGAGGAAAATTCTGCTTAGAGCCAACCCACATAAAATCACAACTGCTGCCTCACTAGAACCCCTGCAGTTTGCATATCATTCCAACTGCTCAACAGCCATCTCCACCACCCCTCACCTGGCCCTCACCCACCTGGACAAAAAGACACTTATGTATGAGTACTGTTTATAGTCTTTCATTTAGCATTCAATGCCATCATTCCTCAGCATCTGATTGGGAAGCTAAAACTTCTGGGCCTTCTGAGACACCTCCCTCTGCAACTGGATCCTGGACTTCCTGACTGGGAGATCTCAGTCAGTCAGGATCGAAAGCTCAGATGGTTCAGATGGCCATGTGTTCAGCCCTCTGCTGTTCACACTGCTGTTTGACATTTACCTGCTGCACAGCTTTAATCACATTATCAAGTTACTGATGACACATTCGTGGTGGGTTTGATTAGTGAGAACAACAAGGTGGCATCTGGTGCAAAACCAACAACCTGTCTCTGAATGTGGACAAAACAAGAGATGGTTGTCGACTTCAGGTTGGCAAAACATGATCTCTCTCCACCAAACATATTGGCTTCTCAGTGGAGATCCTTGGTGTTCACATTATGGAGCACCTCATGTGGACCCCCAACACCAGTTCCATTGCCAAGAAACCCTTGGCACTTTTCTAACCCTAGGCACTTTTTCTAATAAAGAGCACACTTT
>JBBJLS010000023.1:785690-801727 GCA_037577275.1 Bryconaethiops microstoma
CTTTTGTTATTGACCAAATACTTATTTTCCACCATAATTTGCAAATAAATTCTTTAAAAATCAGACAATGTGATTTTATGGATTTTTTTTTCTCATTTTGTCTGTCATAGTGAGGTTTACCTATGATGAAAATTACAGCATCTCTCATCTTTTTAAGTGAGAGAACTTGCCCAATTGGTGGCAGACTAAATACTTTTTTGAATATACAATATACACTAAGCAAAGAGCTGTTCAGCAGATTGGACAACCATAGAATGCACTGGCTATGGCACTGGCCTGGTCTCACTAGTGTTTGCCTCAGCTAATCTCACTTAATGACAGTAATGACATTAGTGGGTAATTTCTATGTAGCATCACAAGGATTTCAGTGTTTTTTATGTCTATCTTACTTTACTATATTGAACTTAGGCTTGTAACATGAAGATAAAACCATAGACAAGCTGTCCTTTTCTACCAATAGATCTACGCTTAAAAACAAAAGCATTTAAATGGTTCTTAGCTTAAAATCTACAATTCTATGAAGAAAAAAGGTGAGGAAACTTGACATTGAGTTGTTAAAAAAAATATGCTGGACATTGGAAATGCATTGTTCTAGCAGCATATAGCGGCCCATATTTCTATTTTCCATAGATCCCTTTCCATCACATTTATTTTTAAGGGCTCTTGTGTAGTGAGAGTAGGAACACCATGTTCAGGAGCAGAACTACTGAAATTCAAACCAAAGATTTCCATTTTGTGTTGAGGAGTTGATAATGGGGAATAGGAAAAAGAGGCATGTTTCACACAGGAAGAGCTCATTTTAATTGTTACATCTATGGTAATGTTTAACCTATTTTCAGCATGTGTATGTCTGTGCATGTGTATGTAGAGTGTGAGACAGAAGGGGAGCTGAGCAGAGCATTAGCGCGCTAGAGAGAGGCAGCGTTTACCTTGATGAGGGATTTAGAACATGTATAATTCATTCTGCCTGACACACTGGGCCATAATGGGACTGCACTGCATTCCAGTCCCAGTGGCATTACACATCCTCTGTAGCTGTCAGCATACCCGCCGTGCCCTGCGGAATAACACATCCACACAAACACAGGGTTTAACTGAGTGGTTTAAATATCCATGTAAAGTGGGCAGTTTATTCCCATTGTGGATGGTTTTCTCGAAGTGAAACCAGTAAATTTCATTTAAAACATTGCATCTTTGAGTCACTGAATAGTTCTTTAATTTTTCAACAGAACACTTCTCATTGTGATCGATGGAGTGTGGCAATCCAGTAGCATGCGTTTGGGCAGCAAACATTTTCAAATTTAACCTGTAAACAAACAGATATTTCAAATGAGCAACTAGCAACTAATCTACCCATCACAAATATCATTAGGCTGTTAACTGAGATCATAATATACATGTTGTAGCAGTTCATTTTAATGCGTTCTCTGGCATTTTGTCAGAGCTGTTCCTTGGGCTAAAACTCTTGGGCTAAAAGTCTACTTGGTGTTATGTCCCGGTATGCCGCCGCTAAAGGCCACCAAGGTTTCAGTTTTGTTTTTGGGGATCTTTTATTTTGAAGTGGTGATGGGTTTTCATGTCACAGCTTGGTGTTGTTTAGAGTTAAGTGTTTGTGTTTTGGTACCGGTTGTGGGATTTTGTGTTACGTGTATTTAAAGGGGTTGTGCTTCTGTTTAGGTTGTCGGTCAACCATCATGCTGGCTGTTTGTGTTTCTTCTTCTCCTTTTGCTGAAAGCTTTAAGTTTGTTTCTGGCCATCGTGCCTTTTGATTTGTTAAGAAATAAAAGTTACAAAGATTAATGTCTGCCTACGCGGCTGCCCTAATTTGGGATGAAGGGGAATCATGACACTTGGCAAAAGTTCCAGTATTCATTCTTATTGTCAGTGGCCCACAGAATAAACCAGCCTGGGTTTCTCAGCACCTCGTCTTTCCAAGAATTGGTTGATTCTATTAATCATTACTTTCTCTGCTGTTATGACCTAGAAGTTTAACATCAGTTATTACAAAACTTTTCCAAACCTTGAATTTTTTAAAAATAATTCAATTAACTTGGATCCAGTGATGTGTAGTTCATTGTTGCTTTTCCACAGAGGGAAACATGGCCTGTAACATAGGCAAGTTGGACAGGACATATTTTACCTCAGAGAAGAGAAGCTACAGGACCTGAGGCAATTTCAAATGAATGTTAATTTTTTTTTGCATCAACATAAAAATGTTCAGTTAGTTCAAACACAAACTGCATTCTGTACAGATACTAAGATAAAATGTGTTTAGAGACAAGGTTAAATTTCATGTAAATATGGGAAGGATATCTTCTTTATTGGCTAACTTGGACAGAGCTCTTACAAATGCCTATGAAGAGATCAGGACTTTACCAAAGTACCTGTTGAAACAAAACTGCTTTTACTGTTACCTTATATAATCCCGAAATATTATTCTAGTGCATCAAATAAGAAGTGTTTCAACAGTTTGAGCTTGCTAGGAAAGAGATACAGTATTGTTTTTTTAATTTAATCATATTCGACATGGATATAGTTACCGCCAGTTTTTTTTTTCCATCAATCATTTTTTCAAACTTGGTTTCAGCAACAGATTATGAGTTTAGATTTATTCACAGATAGCTTATGTAAACAGTTTTTTCTTGTAATGTACTTCCATCCACATTTTAAGGCTTTCAGCCAGAAAGTGGAATTAAATGAAACTCAGATGGCCTGACTTTTGTATGCATTGGGGAAAAAAACTGCACTCAAAGTGTAATGCCAGCATTTGCTGTATTCAACATGTACAAATCCTTATTATAGTATTTTCAAAAGCTGGCTCTGGATTTGAAGCTCATGTTGCCAATACCTGATTCAAAAGAAGCCTAGCCCAATGGGCCAGGTTATGTGGAGTTTGTTCCAAGTGATCCTCCCCATAATGCTGATATAATCTCACAGTGTGATTTAGAGACCCAGGATGGTGCCTGTGCAGGAGGGATCGATGCCCTGTGATGGAAGAAAGTGGGGGCACACATCCATCTATACTATGTGCTTCGCCACAGATATCAGGAGTAGATAAGGAGGCCAAGCACTGGAATGGACCCCCCACCCCCTTCAATTCAAGTGAAAGATGAGCTCAGTACTTTCTCTCCAAATGCTGTGTTGGTCATTACCACTTCTTTCAATCTGCTTAAATGAGTTCTGGGGCCTCATAGCACTGGTTTTGCAGATTATTTTTTTGTCAGCTGCTTTCTTTTTTAAATGTCAGGAACACAATGTGGTGCTTAAATCTCTTCAGGGCTCTGTGTCAGCATTCGCTTCAGATAATACATGCATAAAGATCAAATAGTTGCACACACACACCAAACTAGCTTTTGCTCACATAAATGACAGTGAACCTAGATTTAGTAACATTCTTTGTCATTGTAGGTTGCTGTTTTCAGAGCTGTTCTGCATATTCAAGCATAGCCGATGTCTCCTGTTCCCTCTTTTACAGTAAATAGAACATCCATTTTTCATATCCAGTCCATGATTGTGCCACTAATTCATAACCAACTTCTGAACCCTTTCTTTGCCTCACACACGGCATATGGATGAATTGGATTACCTTTTATAGCTGCCTTCCAATGCCCTTTATATCTCTTACTGAAGTGTGTTTGTTTCCAATTACCCTATTACAAGGAAAACCTGTTTATTTACTGTAGTGCGTTGCTTCCTGCCTTGTCATACAGACAGGCGATTCTTTTGGATTTTACAACCAAGCATTTTTTATGACTAGGGAATAGGCAGATTGACCAGTGAAATTTTTCAATTCTAGACTAGACTAGATGTTTTAACACACATGCATATGATGCAATACACTCCCATTTAAAATGTATTGTGGAGGTTAAAACTATGAACTGTATTAGTAATGGCATACAATGCAAGTAACCTGTCAATGCTCTTCTCTGCATGCTCTCACTATTTCAAAGCCACTGTTGCAGGGTTGGACTAGCCATAAAGAACAGGGGTAAAATTCCCATTCAAAATAATAAACTCTGGTAATTTGGTTTCTGTGGTTATAGCAGCTATATAACCTTGAATTTCCAGTTTAAAATGCTACACTACAATGCTATACTATGTTGTTGTGGCTAATATAAACTAGTCAGGTTGGAAACATTTACCATTATGTTAGATCAATTGACAAATTAATTATCAATATATGATAAAATGCTAAAATATACATTACTTGGATGTAATTTATGTAGCTGAATAACACCAACCAGCCATGACATTAAAATCACCTGTAGGTCTCCCTCATGCTGCCAGAACTGTTATGACTAATCAAGGCATTGACTCCATAAGACCTCTGAAGGTATGCTGTCGTATTTGACAAAACAGCACATCATTTAAACAAATTAAGTTGCAGTGTGAGGCATCCATGGATTGGACTAGTTTGTCCAGACGTCCAAACTGATATCTGGGGAATCTGGAAGCCAAGTCATCAAATTTGAGCCTTTTTCATATTTCTCAATCTCTTCCTAGACAATTTTTGCAGTGCCATTGTCACAAGGTAATCAGTGTTGCTCACTTATTCATCAGTGGCTTCAGTGTTGCAGCTGATCATTTTATACTACATTTAGGCTTCCAACTGCATAACAGTTTTAAAAGAGCTCATTTGTGGGTGGAGACTGGATAGGTAATTTGCACTGTTTAAACACTAAATGTTGACATCTTAACACACACCAGCATGTTCAGTATCATATGCTACACTCCCAGTTCTAATCTCATTAGTAGGTGCAGTGACACTGATAGTCATAACTTCTTTTCATTCAAATTTAAAATAAAATGTATCACACCCTGAACACAGGATTGTGAGTAGAATCATCAGTTTGGATCACGAGCTATGGATTTCCCTGGCCTGCATGGATTTGTGTCTGTGTCTGAGATTATGTCCCGATTCCCTGGCTTATGTTTCTCATAACTGACACTGTGGACATGCTCTCATTTGAAGCACTGTGGCCACCAGCTCAAGCTATCACCACCTCTGACTTTCAGCCAGCTCATCTGTCCTATCGCAGCACAGAGGACCCAAGCAAATATGTCTTAGCTCTGGAAAATAACAAGCCCTCCAAGTGCATGTGAAACATACTCTCATCTGTGGCCCATGATGTTTGTGCTCCCTCTCCCTCACGGCATGTAAACTTTTGACCCACTCGCATATAATGAGTCTACACATTGCCCTGAGGAACCACTTTGACTTACTATGATATATGTAAAAAGGAAAGTAGGCCCAATGTGATTTGCCACTTACTGGAGTGGAGACTAACAAACATTGGCCTTTTGTCTTGGCTCCAAAGGAGACTCACATCTCGATGAGAAGCTTGCAGACATGACAGTAGCAAGGTATTCGCCTGATTGGAGTGCCAAGTCGTTTGCTGCTTATGGGACTTAGAGGTGTCACATAAAGAGAGATATGGAATAAGTACACTTTTGAAAAAACATTGGTAGCATTGAGGAAAGTTTCACTTGAAGGGGAGTCATATGAAAGCAAGACATATGAGAAAGAGCTGAGAATTGATTTGTTGGGCAGTGCACATTGCAATTATTGAGCTCCATCCAATGGATGAGTAGAAGTGGTGTTCACATCTCACAACATCTCCAAAACAGCAGCTCTTGTGGATTGTTCCTGATATGCTGTAGCTAGCAACAATGGTCCAAGTGTTTTGTAATAAGCTAGCATTAACGTTTTCAGCAATTTGTGCTACCGTATCACTTATAGGGATCAGACCAGATGGGCTAGCCCTCACTCCCCGCACATGTCAGTGAGCCCAGGCACCCATGCCCCTGATAATGGTTCACCAGTTGTTCTTCTTGGACCACTTTTGATAGGTAACCACTGAATACTGGGAAAATCCCACAAGACCTGTTTTGGAGATGCTCAGAGCCAGTTGTCTAGCCATCACAACTTGGCCCATGTCAGAATTGTTAATTGTTCCTATTTCTAACACATCAGGTTCAAGAACTGAATGTTTACTTGCTGTCTAATATATCACACCCTTTGACAGGTGCCACTGTATTGACATAACTTGACAAACTTACTTCAACTGTCACTGGTTTTAATGTTGTGATTGATTGTTGTATATATTTCTTGGCAGGAACATTGAGTTTTTTGAGCTTTTGTTACCCACTTGTTAGCAACTCCTCATGTTTTCATGTTATATCAGCTATACATGTTTGCTGTTTTTGCTTGCACAAAGCTTATCAGAGTAGGAGTGTTTTTTTCTGTGAGTAAAGTTATTGTAAATAAGGGAAAAATCTGATCCTGGTTTAGCACTCCCGCTCTAAGAAGCTTAATGAATACAGACCCAGAAGCCAGATTCGCTATTTTTTTGTTGTCTTACCCGTTTAAACAAAGTCATTTTCCTGTTTTGAGTGCTAAATTTAGAATGAGACTAGTACTATATTTTAATATTGTCCTGTATATTATTTTCAAACAGTTTCTGTCTAGTAAGTAAAAATATAATGTATTCTGTGACTTGTGAGATAAATTGAGATTCACTTTTCTTGTTAGAAGTATTATATTTTATTTTTGTAACTGTTGTTAAACTGTGGAGAGCTTACAAAGCAGATTTGTGTCATTCTTTATTCATGGCAATCCCACTCATTTATTACTATTGATTTTCTTTCCCACAGACACGTGAGTCGACCTCCCTTTCTAAAAAAGCCAACAATACTTTCAACATTGTGGGCACTACTTACCCGATGAGTGTTGGAAAGGACCCTGGGCTGACGACCATCGCTAAAAGTGCCACCACCCCAGCCCCTGCCCAGCCCCAGCCTGTTCGAGAGGTACGCCTCTCCAGGATGGATGGCGAGTACATCACAGAAGGTGTGAAGAAATCATACAATCGTGTCAGCAAAGTGGACAAGATCTCACGTATCATCTTTCCTGTGCTCTTCTTCATCTTCAACCTGGCCTATTGGGCCACATACGTCAACAGGAAGCCATCCATTACAAGGTCCAATGGTCAGAAATGAACCAATGAAATGGAAAAAAAAAAAACAAAACACAGAAATAACAAAAAAGAACTGCCAGTGAAGTCTGGAGTAGCCATACAATGCTACCACATTCAGTTTGCTATTTATTATTTGTTTTCCTTATGGTCATATGTTGGTTTATGTGTAGATATAAACAGATTTTCACATTTATTTAAAATTGTCCATTATTTTGTTGTTTATTTAAGAATAGTTACATGCCATGGTCTAAATATGTCGTGTCATTATTTTCATCACTGAGAATGATGACAGAAAATTTGTTTGGTGCCGCTCCATTCTGAATGATCACATAGCCATCTAACCATACACTGTACATCATCAGGCAGAAAACTCTGTGTGCTGTGATTGGTCATTAGTTGCCATGGCAAATGCCTGTAGCCTTCAGCAGCCAGCAGCAACGTCCATAGGTGCATCATTAATAATCGTCAGTATCTGCTCTTGGAGATTCACCTGACCTAGAGCAATATCATCTAGAATTGCTTTTTTGTCCCCATGGGTGTTGTCTCTGTGTTTTCCAGTCCGACAACTCTTATTGTTTTAACAGCCCAGATAGGCTCAAAGGTAAAGATACTGTGTGCCTTCTCAATCCCTTTCTTGTTGAGATTAATCGTTTCACACATTGACACTGTCTTTAAGTTCACCCTTTCCTTGCAAAACCAAAAAAAAAGTCCATGTTAAATTAACTCCAGTAGGCTCGCTGTAAGCTCTGCTGAGAACATTTCTTTGAGAGTTGATTTAATGCAGGCAACCTCAGCACAAGGCACTGCACCAGCCTACTTCACATGCCCGGATTAGTCACATCCTGTGGCATATATTTAAAGTTAGAGAACATAAGGTGCATCATGTATGCTGTGGTGCACTTATGTGCAAATTGTGGTGGTGGGCCTTTTTTAAAGGGTGTGTATCAGGTTTGGACCAGTACCAAAAATTACAGTAAACTAATGCCATTGCTTCACACTGAAGTTCTGATTGTGATTTATTTTTATTTAAATATAACTTAGATATTTTAAGTTATTTACACATTAATGTGAGTAGTCTTTATGTTTATTGCTACATTCTGTTCCACTGTATCAGCATGAATGCATCTAATATTGCACACATGCTTTGTATATGTCCCAAGTATTATAACATTTTTACTGTTTCAATTAGAAATCACAAGACCACATTACACATTAGACAAGACACAAAAATATTGTAATTAATGACAGATTACTGTGCCATGTCCTCATTGAGGGCCAAAATGTTCTGTGACTAGGAATTGGAGTTTAATGTGATGTACTTGGGATTCATGTGATTAGTTATTTTTGCAAAACTATCTGTCATTTATCAGTAACTACTGTGGCAGTATGAAATTGCAGTTTCACTACACATTGATGTTAATATTTAAGAAATTGTGCCAAATCATAATGAACTTTTGCGTTCAATACTTAGAAAGTGCCAGGTTTACATGTGAATTTTAAACTAAGACATTTTTTTAGATGATTTAAAAAAAAGTTGCGTATGTACTTATGTAACAGCAAGCTATATTAAGCAAAAAAACATTAACTTGACCATTTCATTTTTTCCATTTTTCATTACAATAGCTATTGACTGATAGCTTGAAATCCACAATGCAGAATTTCATTGAGTGATTTAAAGCTATTTTAGGTTTGTGGAATGTGAAGGAAGATTAAGGTTGTCCCATACACACACCACATCCTGTGTTAATAGTAGATTAATGCATGACAATCTCTTCATTATTGTCTGTCAACTACAGTTACACTACCATGTCATACTTTAGGATGAGGCCTAATGTCTTTGTATCTTGTAGTGCTCCTCCAAATATCTTCATTTGGAGTCTATAGGTTCCCTACTGTCTCTCATGACTTGTGGTAGGGCTAGTTCAAATGATCTCGGTATTGTTTGTCGACACAAATAGTGTAAATCTTAAAAGAAACCATATCTGAGGAGTATATTTATATAGGGATATAAACATCTATTTATGCTAATCACATATACAGTATCGTACATGATATGTTTTATACAGTTCGAGATATATTCATAATAACATCAGTGCAATTGTACAAACTCAATGATGGGTAGAGCAATGTAGTGTAATGAGTAGATCAATTAAATATTTTCGAAACAAAGGCCAAGTGAAAATAAAATAAAAGATATTTTGTAGATATTGTGAATCCAGTTTAAATAGGGTACTTGAAAACTGTAGTCTGTTAAATTATTAAAAACAGCTCTCATGAACTTTACTGTCAAACACATGCACACAAATAGTGCTTGGAAATATTTACAGTACTCCAGATTTATGGGCGAAACTAAAGCATTTGCTAAAAATGCAAGGGAGTTATGCTCTGCTGATATTTACTGTAATACATGGGTAACTCCATTTTTGTCTAAGCCATGATCAGTGAAACCTCTGAAAGGTTGTCACTGCTGATATCTGTAATACTGCCAATTATGTTATTGTTGCTAGACTAGAATAAGTTAATCTACTAAGCGTACTACAGTACATCTTCAACTTGGAACTGCATTGAAAACTCCCTTGTTTTATTGCCTTGTAAGGTGTCTTTCTGAGTGTTTTGTAGTCCTGGCTATAGCTTGTTAGCTGCTCTCCTGTATGTTGGCTAATATTGCTAGCCAGATACTTGCTCTGCCAGTTGTACTGCCGTTGTGTGCACTTTCTTTCCTAATTTTTATTGTGAAGACACAGATTCTCTATCTGCAAGGCTTCTTGTACATACTGTATGAAAGATGAAAATGTATTCTTGCTATTTTCAACTGCATGTCCCGAAGCATCAAAGAATCACTACAGCTTAAGGTGTATGGATGGGTGAACTCTGGTAGATCTTAGATTAGCCATCTTGCCAGTTTACTACACCACGTCTTGGGCTAGACCTATTCATAAAGACCCCACTCTCTATGATGTATACATATTAGGCAACCCTAGGGAAAGCCAAGGACGTTGTATGTTCAGTGCTTACAGGCTTACAAATGGAGGATCATATAAAGCTGAAAGCTGGCTCGTTGATGTATCAATCTCGTGCCTCTTGGTGGTTAGTTGTGTTGTGTGAGCTGTACTCTGGCGCATGGAAGCCTATTACTTTTTTTGTGGTGTTACACTGTGATTATACACTAAAAGTGACAGGGCCAGGACAAGTCTTACACAGGAAAAATGTGGATCTGCACAAACCATGACAAGAGTACGTTATTAGCGTATTCTTAAAAAATAAATGTTACTGGAGGTCTGCTAGCTAACCTGAGCCTGACGGGACCCAAAAAGATGTTGGGCTTTGGGCTGATTTTTTTACATAAATGATCAGACTTGGGTTTGGGTTTGAATATGTTTTCTAATGAGTGCACTTTTTCCCTCACTTCCTCTCTCATAGTGGATTTTTTCCCTTTTTGTCCTTTTCAGCTGAACCATGTCTGTGAATAGTGAGAAAAGCCTTTAGCATAGACAGACTGTTTCAGATTGAATGCTGTTCTCTGAGTGATACGATAAGCAGCTCCACAGTAATTCCACATTATCTTGATAGCAAACATTGTTTATTACTGTGTACTACAGACAAATAATCCCAGTAGGACATTTTCAGTATTTTAACTCAAACTCATATTAACAAAACACATTTGTGACAATCCATCCCTTAGTTTGTGTTTGGCTTTTAAATTTAGTAGTTGGAGTCAGGCCAGGTTGAATCAAGTCTCAAAGCCACTGGTGTCTTTCAGGTTTGGGCTTTAATTTCATATCCAGACCTCTTGGTGTCATAAAAGGATTGTTTGGAGTGATGTTATTTTTTAAATTAAGGAGTTTTAAGTTTTTCAGTAAAGCATTTAGTTGAAAGTGGTTCTGCAAAAAATGAGAACACACAGAGAAAGGACAGGGTAAAACTACACAAAAGTCCAGCAGATGCTGTGAAAATATCTGATTTTGTGGACAAGTGTGAGCCTTTTGTCTGAAAGGAAATAACAAAGATGCATGGTTTACATATTGTGGCCCCATGATTGCCCAAAAAAAAGAACAAAAATGTGACTTGACAAAGCTGCCTGCCTCAAAACAAAGTGTTATCTTTGTGACTTGCTGCCTCAGCCATACATCATGATTATTGCCAAATTATCTTCCGTACCTCATGACCTTTGAGACGAGTGCATGGGGAACTGATTTGCCCATGAATATTGCAGTTGTGTGGCTGTGAGTTTGGGTACTCCTCATGCTATGGTCGCATTTGCATTGAAATGTCATGAGGGTGTTTGTGACAGGGTAGCTGGAAAAATGCTAGTGACAGAGATTCCATTTACATAGCTTGTTATTTGGCAGCCTATTACGCCATTGCAGCGGTGATTGAGGCTTTACCCAAAGTAGTAAAGGAACTGACTTATTCGACATGCATTAGCCATTCCATACCTCCTCTGCCAGGCTCAATACTATTGAGTAACAGATATATTTGAGAATTGGGGCCAAATGTTCTCCTTTTCCCCCAGAAATAACAAGGACAAAATAAGGTATAATATGCCTTCAAGCCCACATGAATATTTGAAAAAAATTGCTGGGTCTCAAAATTACACACCAGCTAGGTAACTGCGCTGAAGGGCCTCTGTGTTATTAATTATAAACCAACAATGGATTTCTTCTGATTTTTGTACTCAGTGCCTGTGTTGATTGCATGACTACCCACCTCTCATTGTTTTTGCACAGCACAGTTGACAGCCTCCCCTGGCAGGGACCCATTTAACCTGAGTTGGAATACTTGCTTGTTCAACCTAAGTCAGGCCACTACTTGAGAAGACATGCTATGTGCTGTCCTGTGGTTTATGTACAGTACTGAGGCAATACACTGCAAGGAAAGACCCTATATTCTTATAGAAATATGATGTAACAACCATTTTACACACTTTGTATTGTGCTTAACCCTCAGAAGTCTGGAGTTATCATTATTTAGCTACACTATTTAAAACTCACTACCTGCTTAAATGCAAGTTACTATATAATAATCATTACACTAAATTAAGTACACATATACAAATATGTTTCCATGTAAATGATTTTTTTCTTTCTGCAAAACAAGAACATACATCCAGACCAAGGCAATACACACTCTTTTTGTTACTGCTGACCTCTGAGGGCTAATGAAGGGTACCTGAGAGAGGAGCCCCTACATTAATCAGTTGAATGGTGACATTCTTTAAAATGCAGAAGGTCGGATTCAAGCAAGCAACTGTTTGCAAATATCCCATTGTTTTTAATACCAGAAGGTATTGATCTATAGCCAGCACATCTGAAACTAACTGGAGTAACATTCTCATTGATGGTAAAGAGTGGTTGCTTTAGCGATGGCCTCTTCCTGCCACTGTGTTGCTGTGTACGAAAAGTAAAAGTCTTTCAGAAATGACAATGCTTTTTTGTTGTTGTTGTTTTATAGAGAAACTTGACTTTGAGGTGTTTTTGCTATACTTTCTGTTGTGATCTGTATGTGGGACTGATGACGGTATTACAATGTTGTTTTAACCCTTCATGTGTCTAGGTTAGCTGTTCTTTACGTTCAATAAAGATGCAGTACTTTCACCTACCTTGTCTAGCTCTTGTCCTTAGTCTTGCATTTAGTTCCACAGTGTTCTTAAATATGTGTGTGTGTGTGAAAAAAAGGGAGTGAATGTGCCATGACCTTGGCTCTCTCCTTTACACACCTTCCATCTGGCCACTCAACAAATATCACGCATACATTAACATTTCTTTCTGTAACTCCTACAAAGTGAGCAAGCAGAAAATTGAATTGACTTCACAGACCATTACTCACTCATGTTTGGCACAACACCCCCTGCTGAAGCAAAAACCAGAACAAGCAGTCTTCTAAAGATTACACAAACAAATAATGGCCCAGCAGGAAGATAAGTGATTACAATTTTACATCTGTTATGGCACACATTTTGCCAGGTTGTTATATATTTTTAACCACCCAATTCTAAACAAGTTAAAAAAAACATCAAAACCAGTCGGCTATGTACAAAATGCTTATATATTAATCTTTATATTGTTTTCCGTATCTACATATTTGTTTTATGCAACATCACATTATGAAACTTTGAAATGGGAATAAAAGCATTTTATAAGCCTACATGTATAACTATGCAGCCGCCAGCTATTACTTAAGACTTTAAATTATTAAAATTTAAAAACTCCTTTGATCAGATTTCGAGTAAATGTGGCTGTTTATTCAAGCTAATTGTAAGCAAAGATAACGTTTTTACCTATACCTCTGCATTCTCTGTTGCCACCTGTCTTCACTGTTTGCCCTGGAACATTGCCTGTTTATGAAATATGGATCATTGCAATGTGCTATTCTTTTTGAGCATTGGTACACTGACAGAGAAAAATCGGAGGGGAGGAGGGGAGGCAGTTCGCAAGGCCGTATCTATCTTTCAGCAGGCTTCAGCTTCTTACAGCCCCTCCTCCCCCTCTTCCACTTCAAACACAGTGTTGGTGCACATGAAAGGAAGCTGGCCAAGCTCCTCCACGTCACTGCAATATTTACCAGAATGTTGCTGGTCAGGCACATAAGATGGTGTGGGAAAAATCAACATACAGCCCACAGCGGAGGAGAGACTTTCTTGCTGATTGAACTGCAGAGCCTATCTGGATGTTTCAAGTGAAGTGAGGTAATGGAATTTTTTAGTTGCTCCCCCATCTTTTTTCTTTAATTCCCAGTCTATGGATTATGTGAATCTGCAGGTTCCTCACCCAGGTTCTCCAACTATCCATCACTTCATCACCCCTTAACTATTTGTACACACTTTTAAAAGATGACTTTCCATTGATGGTTCTTTAAAAAACCTTCACATAAGGTTTATGTAATTTTCTTATGAGCATACAGCATACCTCTAATGGGCAGCATCTAGTGGGTCAATGAGACATGGAGACTGTCAGCAAGCTCAGACCATAAGATGTAGCACAACAAGGAATGGTGATGGTCCGATGTGAAACAACAACAGAAATCCACCTGACCTTTAGTCTGGGGCTGATATCCAGATGAGATACTAGTGGTCAAACCAATCAGGAAGCAGAACTGAGCCACAAACTGGGGCCCTTTTCAGAATCGAGCCACAAACTGGGGCCCTATGTCTGAGACAATGTCCTGGGGAGCCCATTCATACAGACTATGTGCTTTAGAATGAACTCAGCAGTTGATGAACAAGCAGTTGTTTTTGCTGATGGGAGTCCGCAGAGAGCTACCAGGTGCACGGCCTTGGAGAACCAGTCAACTATGGAAAGGGTGGTGTTTTTTCCTTCCAAATCTGGCAGAGCCGTGACAAAGTTCCAGCTCAATGTGTGTCCAAGCATGGAGAAGGACCGGCAGGGGTTGGAGATTGCTTGGAGGTGGTTGATTGGAGGTCTTTGGCCTGACGCACACCGCACAAGCCTGGACAAACTCTGCGGCATCTTTGTTGATGGAGGGCCACCAGAGGGCATGCCGGAGAAAAGAGATTAACTCCTGGGTTCCAGCTCAATGTGTGTCCAAGCATGGAGAAGGACTGGCAGGGGTTGGAGATCGCTTGGAGGTGGTTGATTGGAGGTCTTTGGCCTGGCGCACACCGTACAAGCCTGGACAAACTCTGCGGCATCTTTGTTGATGGAGGGCCACCAGAGGGCATGCTGGAGAAAAGAGATTAACCCCTGGGTGGCTGGAGAGAGCAGAGGAAATGGCCCAGGTTAAGACCTCCAAATAGCAGGACAGGGGAATGAAGAGTCGTCCAGGCAGTTGGTCTGCTGGAGGTGGTTCCAAGGCCAATACACTGCGGATGTGGTCTTTGTGTCCCCAGAGAATGCCACAGTCCTCTCAGCAGGCAGGACAGGCTAGGGGTCCACCCAGGGTGCCTCATGGTAATGCTGTCATAAGAGGGCATCTGCCTTGGTGTTTTTTGACCCTGGGCAGTAAGACAGATGGAAATGAAACTGTACATAGCCCAACAAGCCCACATCTGTCTCATCCACTTCCACAATGAAGGGCTTTGCTGGGTCAGGGTGGAGAAGAACAGGAGCAGTGGTGAACATTTTACAAAGGAGAAGAAAGACTTTTCTGGTTCCATGAGAGTGGTTAATGGTGCTGCAACTGAACTGAAGCGGCAAATGAATTGTCAGGAGAAGTTGGCAAAATGAAGAAACCTTTCCAGCTGCTTGAAGCTGATGGGTAGAGGCCACAGTGCCACTGCTTCCAGTTTCTTGGGGTCCATGGCCATACCCTGGGGCAAGATGACAAAACCCAGGAACATGGTGGAGCACTGGTAGAAAGTGAATTTCTCCAATTTCGGAAATAATCAATGTGCAAGCAACCTCTTAAGTACCGCTGTCACATGACAAACACATGATGATCTTCTTCTGAATAAATGAGGATGTCATCAATGTATGTGCACACCCTCCAGCCCAGTATATCCTGAAGGACATTGTTGATAAATGTCTGGAACATGGCAGGTGGATGTTCTGTAATGTTTATGAAAGCTGTCTTTCACTCATCACCCACCCTCTTATACACACTGTGCAAATCCAATTTGGTGAAAATGCCAGCAAGAGAGGGCATCTAGGGCGGTATTGGTGAGTGGGAAAAAATGACTTTTTTAATGGCGGTTTTGTCCAGTCCCAGGTGTCGACACAGGGATGAAGATCCCTGTTTTTCTTCTTAATAAAAAAGAAGCCAGCTGCAGCGGGTGAAGTGGATGGTCTGATGGTTACGTTCTTCAGGGCTTCAGACACATATTCTTCCATGGCTCTGTTCTACACCAGGGACAGTGAGAACAGGAGCCCACAGGGGAATGTCACAGTTGCAGTGAAGAGAGGGTTTGGCTGCTCGTCTTTTGCTAAAGATCTCTGCCTGGTCATGATAACATGGTGGAACCATGTTATCATGGGGGGCACCACGTTATGCAACATGGCGCCCCCCGAGGCAGACGTGTTTGCTCGTTCAACTCTCAAATGCCGGCTTTATTTTGTTTTTTATGTGTTCTCTGTTCTTTTTGCACTGGACAAGTGTTGTGCACTG
>JBBJLS010000023.1:801827-813788 GCA_037577275.1 Bryconaethiops microstoma
GGTAGATCAGGAATCGAGTCAGCGACATGGACTCGAGACTGAATAATTACCAAAGATCAGAATTAGAAAACAAGCAAACCTTAAATGAGGGGTAAATTAACCTTGCCTATTTTCTTACGTGTGTGTGTATGACTTTTGCATGCAGTCACTACTGTAACATCATTCTTCCACAGCCTACAGCAGCATCTGGCTCAATACAGCATCATATAATCTATTTTTCATTTTTCTCCAGTTCTGTCAGACTGAAGGTTTTTCTGTAATGAAAAGCCTCTTATCTGAAGCTGTACTGAATCTGCAGGGGTTCACTTTTCTGCAATGCAGTGCCTGTAGCTAAAAACATGTCTTAACTCAAATGTTCTACTAAAGACTTAACTCAGACTCACACGAAAGAGAGGCAAGACATTTACTAATGTACTTAAATAATATTTTGATGGATTATGATTCATTCCATTTATAAAATATACTCAAGTACATTTGTTGGGAATCTTTCTCAATCTTTTCTCATTTCCTTTCTATTCATTAACATGTAGTCACTAATTTCGCTCAAGATAGTATTTTATTTAACAGAGATAATGGTAACAGTCTCAACATATGGCCTTTCGAGTTTACAATGCTCACTCCCATAAAACCTTTTAAAAATTGAGCCATGAATGTTTCGGCTGACTGCCATGCCATGGTGCGTACTATGGAGGCAAAGTAGTTTGGTTGTGCATGGCAGAAGAATATGCAATATATGCAGAATACACAGAATACACAGACACGGACACAGCTTAGTGTTGACAACTACCCTGGTCAGTGAGTGGAGCAGATTTATTGAAAAAGTGCGGGATCGTGCTTGGTGTGGGTAGGGAAATTGTTGATGATGTGCCCGGGGAGGTGGTGCGCAGAGTCTGGTCGGGAGCGCGGCGACTTCTGTGAGCTGGAATCTGTTAGGAAACATAAACAGAGAGTGGTTAGTCTCGCGCATGTACAGGGAAATCCTTGTCTCCCTCTTTCTTCTACTCATGGGCCCCTTATATAGGGCCCACTCTTCTCATTGTCGGGACCTGCGGAACGGCCAGTGCAGTAGAATCCCAGGATTGCTACGGGCACTACTGAGGTACCCTTGAGCAGGGTACTGTCCCCACACACTGCTCCCTGGCTGTGTTCCTCCCGTTGTGTTGGCTGTCCGCTGCTTTACTTGGTGAATGAGTTAAATGTAGAGAAGAATTTCCTGCTGTTCACATTGTGTGCTGTGGTGTGTTCATGTATGAATTTCTCTGAGAACAGATCTTATAGCAGTGCCAAAGTTAAAAGCAGTCATGCTTCTCTAGTGTATTTAATAAACACAAAGAAAATACCATTTTTTTCCACCATACACCAAATGATTTCATATTTCCTTGGTAAAGTTTTCTAAAATTTGTAAAATTCTTGTTTGAAATGAAGTAGCTTTTATTAGATTAGAGCATAGTCTAGACTGCTGCTTGTGTGACTTTTCTGATAAGCTCTTTACAGCTGTGAGGACCCCTTCTCTGCTATTAATCATCAAGATCTTCCAAATTAAGTCTTATCCCTTCGTCATACATTACTTCTTAACATGAGTTTTGTTTTGATATATTTTAACCATTGTAAACTGCTCTTTGTCCACATGTATTTTTTTGTATGCTTTTAAAATCTCCCTGTTGAGGGGAGTGTAGTATAGATCCTGTTGTACTCAATTGTTTATGGCCCATTCCAAGCTTTCCTTTTTAAGTAATGTTTCAATCAGTTAAATACTACTAAACTCTTAAATATTGCTGAAGTGAGCAGAAGTACAACAAAGATGTTCCTAAAAAAGTGTCCAGGGATGTGGACGTGTCATTAAGTCATTATGCTGATGCACGTAACCTAAAACATTTATTTTTAACATATTCTCCCTTAGCAGTAGCACTCTGGCCTCTAGCTGTATGGAGAGGCCTTCTGATTCCCAGTACATTACCATTTTATGGCCTAGCAATTTCGACCTAGCCAAGCATTCAAGATGGCCTGTGACATGACGTTTGATTTAAAGACCATGGTATTGGTGCTCAATTTCATGACTGGAGATGGCCTTCTAAAGAAAAATGGCTGCCCTCACACATAAACATTCTCACATAAGTACATACACAATTCACATTTTTCTTTTCTCTTAGTAATAAATGAATTATGGTCAATGTCATTACAGTTGTTTGCCCTGAATAAAACAAAACCAGATCAACTGAAGATTAATGACAGAAAAAAATGAAAATAGATGATTTGTTTTCATGTCTTAAAGGCCTGTTCATGTTAATCTATCAATAAAGAGTGTCGTTGATCCAAGTTAACTGAGAACAGTCTGGCTTTGTCAATAGAGCAGTAAAAATGGCATGTTTCCCTGGAGACGTTCAAATAAAAATGTAAAATCAGAAAATTGGAAAAATGCCAGAGAGGAAGGAAAGGAGAAATGCTGAAGAGATGATGAGGAAAAATTGTAGGGAGAGACAGACAGACAGAATGAGAGAGAGAAAGAGAGAGAGAGAGAGAGAGAGAGAGAGAGAGAGAGAGCAAGGGAGCTGTATTGAACTCCTGATTCGGATGACTGCAGCTCTTCTGCTGTCCTTGACTTTCAGAAGGACTTGGGCTGACATTTGAAAATTACAGCCCCGGTGTGGAGGATGTGCCCACTGTCAGTCCCGCCGCTTTGCCTGGCATGTTCACCTAGTCCTGACTTTGCAGTAGTCAGTTCCAGTGTGCCTTTAAAAGAGGTGTGGGAGAACTACAGCTTTGTAAATTATTAAATGCTCAACAAGAACATGGCCCCCAGTGTCCACTATAACACTTGTTTAGCCTTGCCTCTGTTCATACTTCCTCATCTCGCTTTTCTTTCCTAGGGGGTCTGCGACAGAAAGGTCATCAAATTTAATCCGCTTTAGTTCCTGCACAGCTCCTTTGGAATGTCTTGACAGGATATCAAATTCCAAAAATATGAGAGAGAGAGAGAGAGAGAGAGACACAGAGAGAGAAAGAGACCTTGTCATGTAATTACTACTTAACTGCAGTTGCAATGTCTAATCAAGACTCACTTTGTCAGCAGAGAAGATGGCCACGATTAACACTTGCTGTTCACGTCATGCTCTCCTGAAAAAACACTCCTCCCACTCTACAAAGGCGCTGGGCCAACTGTCAATACTGTTTCTGTAGAACTGTGTATGCTGTCACCTAGCCAGCAACAGAATTAAAGTGACAGCAGTTTGTATCCGCCACCAGCCTGAAAGAACACGGGTGAATGCTTGTGTCGTTCAGCCCCGTTAAGGTCCTGGTCCTTTAAGTTTTTACAGTAATAAAGTATGATTATCCATTTTCACAATTAATGTAAATTATCACAACTGACATAAGTGGAATGGTATAATTGTTTCTGGAAACATGAAAGTCTCTTAGGTATGCATTAGGCCAAAGCTTCAAATGCAGCCCATGATTGAGACTGCAGTGGTTGTCTCACAAACTTTATTTCTGGTTTTATTTCTGATTTAAACAATCTCTGAGATGAAACATTATCTCTCAAATAACTGTAAGCTTTTTGCATGCCAATCGAATCTACTTTTTTAAAGTACATCTCCTTCAAATTTCAGTGTTCTTATGGGCTGCATAGACCAGCTGTTTTGTCCGAGTAAAAAAAATGTGTGGCTGTGTTATGAATGTTATGAAGCATCACACTTTTACAAATGAGAAACTGGAGGCTACACTAAGTGAAAATGGGGAAAAAAATTCACATAGCTCCAGAAACGATAGAGTTGGCCTTCTGTGGTTTCTATCACAAAGTGTGCATCTTTGCCTGAGGCCAATGTGCCATCTAAAAGCAGACCTGGCACAACAACCTTGAAAATAAGTTGACTGCATGGACCTACATGCAGCTCCACTGGGGTACGAGGTTCATGCTGTCATCTACAAGCTACCTCTAGGGCTAGCCTCAGGTAGCCCTCCGTTTCACTCTTTTGTATCCTTCACCAAGGTGCCCACTCATGTGTCAAGTTGCTCACTCTTCATTCAGCTTGACCAAAATATCATTGTCCATTAATTTGCCTACTCAGAGGACTCACCCACTCACCAACCCAATAAAAATGGATGTGAGGGCTCACTCCCACACTCTTGACTTTCCCCATGCATTCATTCATAGCCACTCTTTCTCTTCTTTGCACCATCTTGCTGTATTTATTTCAATAAATAAACCAAATCAAGTGCCTTTCAAATCAGGAGATCCTCCAAACAAACTGGCTTTTTTGTCTGATCTCATTTTGTTAGAATACAAGCTTAATTTGCAACTGCATGTTCTGTTTAAGATGGCCAGACTGTTTTGACTGACCCCTTGGGAGCTGGCCGCTTGTTACAAAAAAATCCTGTCGAGGATTTCGGACACAAGATATATGTGCTAAGGTACTTTTTAGCAGCCTAGAGAAGTATGCCTTTTAGTGACCACAATAGAGACAGCAGTGCTGGGAAATGTCAGCATGAGTGTAACCTTTCATACTGCACTCTCACATTTTTCTCCATCAAGACCTAGGTGAGGCAGCCAAGAGTCAGAGTGCATAAATTATCAAGGAAAAAAGAGGAAAAACCCTGGGGAAAGTGGAAAATATGGAATGATTTGTCTGTCAAGACTTTTTTCCACCACACGGTTAGTGTAATTGTGCCGTTGCTAATAATAAGAACATCGTTCACTCACCTCTTTTGGCAGGACTATTACCCAGGGAAGGTAGGAGTGATTCTGACCAAATTAGTTCTGCCTGCTTGAGTAGCCTTTATGGATTTAGGGTACAAATTACCCAGGCTTAAGTTCCCACTCCAACGAAAGATGAAGGTTACCTATATCACAATGAAAGGTGGGTTTAGCACCAAAGCTTTCAACACTGTCAGGCCTCTGAGACAGAGATGGTGATTTAAGGTTCAGACAGTGAATAAATGATGATCAGAAAATTGCAGGGGCCAAAAAGAAGGATTTATGTGTCTGATCACTGCTCACTGCTCTGCATATTCAGGATATTTGTCATTTTACCAGAGTTGCAATGTAAAAAGCTGTGAAAATATTTTTTTGTAGGATCTTACCAGTTGTCAGCATCTTTGCTTCATTGTAAGGACAATTCAAGTACAGAAATGAAAGAGGTGATTGACAACAGTTGATGCCTACCTATCTAGCCCTCTAGGCTTCCACGTCATGGTTTTTAGAAGTTATATACAGCAATTGTCTGACAATCAATGTGCATTTGCCGAATGTCTTTACTTTAATTCTGGCAGTTAGCTATTTGTCTCCTTTGTTATTTTAGCAAGTGACACAGCAGCATAACAGGGCAGCCTTTTGGCACATCATGTTCTGCTTGCAAGCAACAGCGGCATGCATTTGCAGCTTTTAACCAAATGTTAAAGCCAAATGTTAAATGTTGAAAGCTAGTGAGCTGTGAATAATACCTGTATGCTCGTGTAAGAAATAAACACATTTAGCCTCATGCAGAAAATTAAACAAGGCTTGTTTGTTTTGGCACAGTGGGCAGATAAGCTAAAATGGAATAATGCTAAGGTTTGTGGGATGCTATTTTGCATAAATCAAAACAAAACCAGCTGTGGTTCCTATTTGCAGGGCCACTGGATCTCCATGCCACTGGTCGCTGGCCCCTGTGGTTCTCCAAAGAAGTGTGAATCACGCTTCTTTTGTCAGAGCCACGAGCCAAAGTGAAGAGGAAGTCTTGGTCAACGGCTTAACATCATCAGTGGAACAATATCATTTTGTGTGTGACATATGAGCGGGCTGGCAAGCACATGTAGTTTCTTAGCAACAACAGCTTGGACTCTCTGTGTGTGCATTGGAGGTTTCAAGAGAGGGTTGAGCCAAGCATGAAGATCTTCAGTACTACTGTTCAGTATTACTCTTCACATTCCTGCTGTTTGTTCTTGTGTCATCTTTTTGTTGACATATGTTTCTTATTCTTTCAGTGTGCCATTAACCAAACCTTCACCAAGATTTCAGTTTGGCACTTGCTGGCAAAGAAAAATCCTCGAAAGTACTTTCTTGACAGCTGAACACTGTGAGTTAAATGCCAGCTTTTCTGTTTTGAATGGAAATGTTGTCTGTGTGAGATTTGTGTCAGTATTCTAAGGGGAAGAAGTGAGTCTGTCTGTCTGTCTGTCAAGCAAATGATGTGTAAAACAAATTATTTTTATGCTCCATGCGATTTTATTTCAGTTAGTACCCTGTGCTGTCTCTCCTGGAACACATCTATAGCAGGGAGGTTAAAATTCCATTATGGAGTACCACTCTGGTCACTGAGTGCAATAAAAAAGTAATGAAATAACTGCAAACAGTGTCAAACTCCTCTCAGTTTTTCTCAGTGATGCACAGCCTTTTGCTGTAATAATGTTACTGCAGACAGAAGCTGTTTTATAGCCAGTAAATATTGCCACTAGCCCTCTGCTCCATTGCCCTCTAAATGACTCCTTCCATGACTGCTCACAGTGGACTTGAATGAATACCTTTAGGGTATGTCACAATGAAGAACAACCAAGCAACAATGGTAGCACTGTGTACTTCCAAGATGATGATGAACAAGCTAGTGGGGGACAAGGTTAGTGAGTAGAATTTGACATGGCTAATAAAAAATAAATAAATGCGTTTTTATATAGAGATCTTTTTTAACCCCAAAGTAGTTCTGTTACAAAGTTGGAGTTGCGAACTTGAATAAAGATCACTTACTTATTTGAGATTAATCAAAATTATTGTGTCTCCAATGTATACCAGCCAAGTGATTTCTGCGGCAATTTCACACTTAGCCAAACACCTGTTATACCACAGCAATTACCAACACCACCTGAACAACCACCTGATATACCATAGTACTCACCTATTACCACTCCAGTAACCACTTTGAACACCACATTAACCACCTAGTTAAACACCCTGGCAACCGGCGGAGGTAGCATAGCAATCAGGAATCAAATACCATTGCAAACATTTGGAATTTTATAGTAACTGCCAAACAAATTTTTGCATCCACATGGGACACCATACCAAGCTAGCAACCTAGCTTGAAAGAGCTTCTAAATATTATATATAGGAACAAATACAACCTGAATTCTGGAAAAGTTGGGACGTTCTTTAAATTTGAATAAAATGAAAACTAAAAGACTTTCAAATCACATGAGTCAATATTTTATTCATAACAGAACATAGATAACATAACAAATGTTCCAACTGGGAAATTGTACACCTTTATCCACTAAGTGAGCTCATTTCAAATTTGATGCCTGCTACAGGTATCAAAAAAGCACAAGGTCAACAAAAGACTGAATAAGCAAGAACGTTTGAAAAGATTCAGCTGGGAGAACATCTAACAACTAATTAAGTTAATTGATGTCAAGTCTGTAACATGATTAGCTATAAAATGGATGTCTTAGAAAGGCAGAGTCTCTCAGAAGTAAAGATGGGCAGAGGCTCTCCAATCTGTGAAAGCTTAACAACGTCAAATTGCAAAGGCTTTGCAAAACTCATCATCTACAGTGCATAACATCATTAAAAGATTAAAGAAACTGGAGATATCTCTGTGCGTAAAGGACAAGGCCGAAGACCTTTATTGGATGCCCATGGTCTTCGGGCCCTCAGATGACACTGCATCACTCATCGGGATAATTATTTTAATGACATTACTAAATGGGCCCAGGAATATGTCCAGAAACCATTGTCAGTAAACACAAGTCCAAATTTGACATTCTTATTGGTAATCACAGGCACCGTGTCCTCCGGGCTAAAGAGTAGGGAGACCAGTATGTTATCAGCATTCAGTTCAAAAGCATCTCTGATGGTATAGGGGCGCATAAGTGCATATGGTATGGGCAGCATGCATGTTTTGGAAGGGACTATGAATGCTGAAAGGTATATAAAGGTTTTAGAGCAACATATGCTCCCCTCCAGATAACATCTATTTCAGGAAGGCCTTGCGTATTTCAGCCGGACAATGCAAAACCACATACTGCAGCTATTACAACAGCATGGCTTCATCAGAGAAGAGTCCGGGTGCTGAACTGGCCTGTCTGCAGTCCAGATATTTCACCTACAGAGAACATTTGGTGCATCATTAAATGAAAAATACGTCAAAGACGATCACAAACCTTTCAGCAGCTGGAAACCAAATTCCAACACAAAAACTCCAGAAACTCAATGCCCAGACATCTTCAAACTGTTTTAAAAAGAAGAGGCTGCACCATGGTAAACATGCCTCTATCCCAACTATTTTGACACCTGTACCAAGCATCACATAAAATTGTAAAATTTCTCAGTTTAAATATTTAGATTGTCTATGTTGTGAATAAAAGATGTACATGAGATCTGAAAATCTATTAGTTTTCATTTTATTTTAAATTTAAAGAATGTCAATGCAACAAATTCAAGCATTCAACCTTTTAAGATCAACTCTATGTAAAACCAACCGTACTCATACCTTGCCTGCTCTAACTCTTTCATGTTATTCAACAACTGTCATGAGGTTTCCTTGCTTTGAAAGGTTGTACTACCCTTTTTAAGAGGCATTGTTTCCTGGAGGACCACTACCCTAACAATTTTAGTGTTTTCCCTACTTCCAACACACCCTATTCAAATAATCAGCTCAGGGAAAGCAGTAATATATGCAAGGTGATGGGTCTCCCGGGCCAGTGTTGGAAAACACTGCTCTACAGCCCATTTTAAAAAGTCTATTCATGAGATGTAAGCATGAGTGTATTTTTGAAATTAGAATTATAGCAAGTTTTGTCATGTCTGCCACAGGGAAGAAGGATGCAAACGCAGGAGTACCAAAACAAACAGGGGCTTTTAATGAAAACTCAAGACAATCAAATGCTGGGAGAAACTTAGGCAGAAGTAGTCATTAACTGAAGTGCATAGAGCTGCTCTCCTTTGTCTATCCAAACGCAAGGGCCACTCTCAGCCTTGTCAGCAAAGATGTCATGCCTCTGTTGAGCTGGGCCTGATAAACTTATACTCTTCGTCTAGAAGTCACAGGGGGTTCAGGGAACTGGAGCTCCACTATGTGCGCCAGCCACAGAGGGGGGAATCCAGCAACAGGATGTTCAGCCTCACTGGTTACTTCGGTAGGAGAGACGGACAGAGGAGAGGAAAGCAGAGTCTCAGCTTACATGGAGTACTCCGTGCTGGCACCTCTTACAGAAGCTTCTAATCTGTAGTGACAAGAAGCCAGAGGCACCAGCCAGCACGAGTGTCCGGAGAGATGAAGCTGCAGGGCTTTTCCTTCAAAGCACTGGGAATAACCCAGAGAGTGAGCACGAGAGCCTGGGTGTTGTGGAGTAGTGATGAGGGAAGATTCGTCATGAGGGAGAGAGCACGCTAGGCTACTGGGACGGCCACCCTTTTATACTGGGGAGAAACACAAGGAGATTGACACAAGAACCAATAGTTCCCTATTGGTTCTCGTGTCCACCTCCTCATGCACAAACAATCAAACAGAAACAGGGCTAAACAAGAGGGAGACGAGACACAGATGAAACTAATCTGCTGGTGCCTAGCCAGCGCAAATAAGTTCACAGCTAAGGCTCACTCACTGCAGGTTCATTGCCCGGCGCCGCTTCCAAACATAAACAAACCAGCACGTGGAGACAAGGGGGCGTGACGGGGAATCCCCAGGTCAGAATACCAGAGACAAACTCTGCTGGCGGCATGGTGGAGGTAGCACGGACGTGACAAGTTTAGATGAATGACAGATTCAAATTCACCCAACATTATGTTAATAATAATAAGTCCAAACACTTTTTTATTATTCAAATTTCTTAAAAACTTATGTCTCTAACAGCAAGTATTTCTGAGGCTTCATGACACTTAATCTTTTCAAGACAACTGCCATGAACCTAAATAAAAATTTAGAATGAGCCTATAGTAAAAGGCTGCTCTGGTAAATGTCATTTCACCTACTTTGTCAACTAAAATTTAATAAGCCTTTATGAATGTTTATGAAGGTTTATGTTCATTGTAATGAATAGTTTATAATACATATAATGAAGCATCATAAATGCTTCAGTGAAGTGTTATGTCATGTCAGAATACATCTAAAGGCATGGCTGTTCATGTAATTTAATATGTAAGTGAGTGGTTACATTTAAATTGTACTTTTAAAAATGAATAACAACATCTAATTCTAAAGGGCTTTAGAGGGCATTATTCTAAACATTAAGTCAAGTCAAATTCATTTTTATTGTCATCTTTGCTATATACACACCTAGACAAAATGCTGTGGCTCCAGATAAAACATCAAGTGGCTCCTGAGGTGTTTTCTTCACAGTGCCATTTGGGACATCCTCTGTCTTTGCTGCTTCATTTGCAACATAATGGTACATACAAAATATGACATGTAGATAGATATCATCAGTCACACTATTACTGTATCATCACTGCAATGCCTGCAACTGTTTTATTGAGGATGCGGATGATATGTTTCTGCTCCTTATCTTATGTGGAAGGTGCTGGAGGAGCAGTGTCAGCAGTGAAGGTGAAATGGTGCGCTCTCAGGAAACATCATGTTGTGTCACCAGCTGCCACCTAATAGTTCCTGTCATCAGTGATTGATTCCATGGCCCCCACAACCATGGCAACCTCATTTTTATTCAACTCAGGGCATGTCAAAAAGGATTTACACAAATTGGCACAAGAGGTACACCCCTTTCTCGTATCCCATTCTTTGGTTTCAATAAATAATTTCAACTTCATTCCCAATCTCATTTTTATTCACTTAGTGTGTAACACTGCCTGTGACACTTAGAGGAAGCAACACGGCTGACAGAGAGGACTGATGGCTTTTGGCACAAAAAAGAGGCATAGTCAGTTCCTTCACCAACAACTACATTGTAGGACCTACACTAATGATGCTGGGTTAAAGGACGTGTAGTCAAATGTATAGATGTTTGAAGAGGATGTTTAATATCTTCAGTTAGGATCTTCACTGGAAGGTATAATAGTAGTTAAATCTATAAAACAGGATTTCTATGATGTCCACAAGAGTTGGACAAATTTACTGCGCTATTTTAAGATGAACTTTTGACAATATAAGCATTTTTTAAGGTTCCCTAAAGAGCATTGCTACTAACAGCTCTTGACAAAAACTATTCTTGCAAATCAGATGTGCGAGTGTGAGGAACATTATTTAAAAAAATACATCATGTTATGGTTCCAGGTGTAGGAATAAATTTAGCTCAAATGTAAATATTCTCCACCGGAATCAGTTTAGGCTGATTCACCACTATATTCATTAATTGATTAGTTAATTGTTTATTAATTAGGGGTTTTCTATCAAGCAGGGTTCATTAAGAAATCCAGCATAAACTATTCGGCCAGTGAGAGTCAGGAGCTTGTCATTGTGTCCCTGAACGACAAGCTCCTGACTCAAGTACAACAGCCCAATGTTCCAAGACCAGTTTAAGCATGTGAAATCACCCTTACACCAGAGTTTGTCAAATTGGAAAGAAGCTTTAATTTATGCACCGGTCCTGGGGATGAAGCGAAGTCTGGGGCGTCAGTCTTGGGCCGGAGAGATGGAGCGGAGTTTCAGGCCTTGGGTCTTCAAGCTTGAAGGCAGGGAAGATGGAGAAGGCGATGGGGAAGCAGAGTGGAGTTGTTGGGAAGAGGCATCTGGGGCTTCTGTTTCCAAACGGGCTTGCTAGTCTGAGGGCAGGGGTCACCCTTTATGGTGAGTGAGGGCTAACTCCTTGCCCCCCTGCCACTTGGCCACTAGCCAATCAGAGACATCCCTCCAGGTACACAGGGCCCAGGAAACGGAGGGAGTCATTTTATGGCTGTTTTGAATGAGAAATTTCTTGGTCGCAGCATAAAGTTCATGTCACGGCCCGATTAGAGGAGGGCGGAAAGGAGGCAGGTGAGACACAGGCGCAGGCGGACATCAGGTAAGCAGGTTTATTAACTAACACTAACACAAACTACAAACA
>JBBJLS010000023.1:813888-827060 GCA_037577275.1 Bryconaethiops microstoma
GCCACCCAAAAAGTTTTTACATCACAAATTCATGTTGTTTTTTTTTAAAAAAAACTTGGAATGTAACCCCCACAAATTTTGGCGGTTTACTGTATTTACCTAATCCATTCGGTCCTCTGCATTTGGCCATATATTTTCATCAACATGACACAGAATATTTTCTCTTGCAATACACAGAGGAAAAAGTGCCCGCAGCCATTGTGTCTAAAAGCGACATCTAATCATGTGGGCGATGGTCATATGGTTATCAAGAAAAACAATAAGGTGTGCTGTATTGTATGGGCCAATGACGGCCTTCTGCAGCTGAAGTCTTAGATACTGCTGCACACATAGTAATGTTAGCTCCCCTTTGGAATGAAACATCTGCAGTTGCCCTCTTCCCAATCACATTTCTTTCACGGTGGCACCTTTTGGCCAAGTTGAAACCGTCAGCATCTACAAATATAACTGTGTTCATCTTCCCTGGCTTCAAGTTCCATTACTCTCTACAGTAAATTAGAGAATACACAAGATAGCACAAGACATAAATGGCATATCTTTCTGTATTGTGCACAATAGATGAAAGAAAATGCCTGTATGTTGCACTGTTCAGAATCACCGTAGACACCATGACTTACCTGGACGTGTTGACACCTGAGTTCTTTAACATGCTCAGAGTTCCTCTCAAATGGGACAATGTACAATTGTTTCATCCTGATCTGGGTTTATCCTCAACGCTACACTGAGAAAACTGTTGGCCATCATCCTGATAGAATGACTGAGCCTACATCAGTAAACCCAGTGGAGTTTGCAGCATTGTGTGATATAGTGACTTGACAGGCGGCTATGATTGATGGGCTAAATAGGGATGCAACAACAAGTACTGCACAAGTCGTTTACGGCCCATGTGGAGCTTGCTCAGCCGCTTGCAACTCTCGAGGAAGCCTACCAAGAGCTGTGTGCTGAGCGCTCCGTTCTACAGGCAGCAGCCCAGACTTTTCCCCCTTCCCCTTTATCTAATGAACCAAAACTTTCTTTTCCAGGGAAGTGTGATGTCTTTTTAACTCATCTGAATCTCATTTTTGAGTTCCAGCCGTTGTGAAAAAGAAAGACGTTGGCCCCTATCAGAGGCTAAATCGCATTGCGGTGAAGAATAGGCACCTGCTTCCACTCACTAACACCACTCTGGACCACAATATTCATGAAATTGGATCTACCGAGGGCTTACAATCTGGTTCGCATTAGGGAGGGCGATGAGTGGAAGACAGTTTTATAACACCCACCGGCCACTACAGGTCCCTAATAATGCCCTTCAGTCTTTGCAATAGTCCCACAGTTCATGAATGACGTGTTGCGGGACATGATGGTTGTTGAGCTTACGTATATTTTTATGACAGTTTAATCTACTCCAGGACCTTGGAGGAGCATATCCAGCATATGAGGGTGGTTCTTCAGAGGTTGCTGGCCCACCAACTGTCCTGAAAGTTTGAAAAATATGCTTTCCACCAGTGCACCACCACATTCCTGGGGTTTGTGATTTCATCTTAGGGTGTGGCCATGGAACCCCCAGAAGCTGGAAGCTGTGTGTAATTGTTTTCTACCCAAAACCCGTAAGCAACAACAGCGTTTTCTGGGGTCTGCAAACGTCTATGGACACTTTACTTCTACTGGGGCTTCAGTTCAGTTGCAGCGGCTCTTACCACTTTCACAAAGCCCAACCAGACCGGATTCCCTCTTACGGACATCGCCATCAAAGCTTTTCATCAATTGTGCCTAGTCCGAGGTCTTTCACTGGGGACACTGTTCATCCATTGCAGGCCATCTACGCACAAATGTCTGCAAAAATTGTTGGAATTGTACAGAAATTTCCTCGTGGTGAATATTGTCTGGAAGATGTTTTAATGAATTTTGGAAGAAGTTGTTATTGAATGCATACTGTATGAAAGCAATGCTATAGTCTTCTTAGTATAGTTCACACAGTCTATAGATATGGTGAATGTGCGAAGTGTTTTGAAAAAGTTAACATGGTATTGAGACAAGTAATATTATAATATTATCATTTCCTGCATTTAGTTCCTTACATAACTGTATATTTCCTCAAGTTACTGTGGTAATTGGCTGACGTCCCTGTCACGGAGACTGTTCCTTAAAACATGGGTGTATTTTTAAAACATATAGTTGACCCACAAGGTTTTAACATTAAGATTCAGTTAACTATAAAATAACTTACGGACAGTAGTTTATCCAGGGCAGATCCAAACAGGAGCAATGCTCCTTTCTGCTGGTATATATAGAGGCGAAAGTCCCACAGCTAAATTGGGATATACCATGTGTCCAGTGAATGCAGAAGGGGAATAGAGAAGAATTGGATGGGTGTTGGCCTAATGTGGTTGTTTGTCTGAAGTGCATTGTTGTATTGTGTATTTATGGTTGTTATTATTAATTTTGTGGGATTTTGTTATTATAAATTTTGTTTAGTATTATTTTGGAGTCTTTTGGAGATGTTTGATTTACTGTTGAGATTGTGGTACAGCTTAAGTGGGAGGGGCTTTTTGGTCTTAAGAGGGTGTAGATGGGCCCAAAAGGGAGTGAGAGGAGCAGGCAAACAGATCACAGCTCCTATAGGTTAAAGCTTTGGCTGCTCACGCTTTAATTGTTACCCAATTTTCAGTTTATTTCTTTCATAAGGTATATCTTAGAATTTTTGTGTCTTATAAATTTCTGATTATGTTTTGCATTTTGGAAAAGAAAAAAATAGAATCACAGGACACTGTCCAAGATTTGACTGCCTCCAGCTTTATTTCTGCATCCACCCAACATTCCCTGCCTGTTGAAGTGAAATTGTGGTTGAAGATGAGGACCCTTAAATCCTGGAGCCAGCTCACTGGGCCACAGCACATGCTGCTACTGCAGAAGGGGCTTTGGGTTTATTTGATGTTCATTTTGGATTCCTCTTGTTTGAGCCATAATGTTAATTATGCATCTCCTTTTCTTTTGTACCTTGTTTTCGCTGATAGGGTATAAAAAGGCTTTATTACAGATTTAAGTTTCTTTTTTTGGTTTGAGCCATAATGTTAATTTGAGAGGTTGGTTTGCTCAGTTAATATATTGGTTTGGTTATTTATTTTGAGTTAAGTTTTGATTACCTATTTTATGAAAAGCATGGTTTACATGGTTTTGTATTTCTTTGTGGTATATAAAATCCTACCTTTTTTCAACTTCAGCTCCTTTGTTATGATTCCTAAGTGGTTGATCATTAACATCAAATGTTTGTGCGTGTGTGTGTGTGAGTGTGAATCTACTGGGAACCCTCCAGCACATCTATGTTGCTTTGTGAATGTGTGTATGGTATGCCCTGTAGTGTGTGTGTGTGAAAGCTGAATGACAGTGGTCATTCAGTTGATTCAGTTCACCAAAACCCACACCAGCCCAAGTACCTTGCCACTTTGCTTGAGTGTACATGTCTGAAGCTGAGATATATATAGCTCTGCACATGACCCCCCTGATTCCTTTTTCTTTTATCCCGCTAGAGTTGTTTAAATCACAGGGATGAACGAGTCAATGGTGTGAGTCTGAGCTGCTTTGTGATGCCATCTCAGCAGCAACGCATGGCCAGCCTTTCACTGCTGCTCTTATGAAATTTATGTTCAGAACTAAACTGCTTTAAACCCCGCACACACAAAATTCGTTCCTCATGAGCAAGCAAGCAGAAAACAGATAACAGATCTAGCATAGCTAGGAAAAGACTTCCAGTCACTCCTCCCTGTATAATAGGATGAGCGTAATAGCCTTGTTTTCCAATACCCATTAATAAGAGACTAGTGTCCTAATAAAAACGCTGATTACAGTCCTTAACCCTTTGAAGTCAAGAGGTATGGCTTGTTTAACTATATTTTAATTACAGTATTTTAGATTCTGTGAATGAGAACTGAATAAAATGATCAATACTACTCTGCAGTTAACTATTTATATCAATTGTTTAAGATTTGATTGACACCTTTAAAATACTTCAGTCCTTATTATTATCCAATCATCAACTCAGTTCATCATTTTAAACCCATCTAACATTTCCTAACTTGTAGTCAGAGTTTTCTAGTGTTCTATCAGTCATTTTAAAACAGTGACATAGTAATAATTGTTGAAACTGCAGACAAACTGAACCACATAATTTTGAAGTGTATCATGTTTTTTTTAACAAATAGCAAACTAGCCCAAGAATCACAATTACGTAGAATCTAGGAAAAAGAGCATTAAATCATTAAACACCACCCTACCATTGAAACCTATTGAAATGTAATTACATACAGTAAATATTTAAGAACTAAATAAAGAAAAATGTGCCTTTAACCTAACATAGCAGGCAAGGTGCTCTGTCAGGTAAAGGAGTTTACTGTTTTTTATGGATTTCCTGAGTATTTTCAGTGCATAATAATTTTACCTCTACTCATATACTACTTAAGCATATATTTCTGTTACAGTGGCATGAACATCGGTACTGTTTTGAGACAGCCTTCTGAATTAGGACGTTTGTAGGGCCTAACAAACTTCAGCTCCTACGCTGATAGATGCTTGATCTAATAAGAAGATTTACTGCAGAAAAGTACTTGACATGTCGGATACACAGGGAAGACACTACTGCAGGAATCAGCCTTAGTTTCTTAAAGGGACTTTAATGAACAGAACAAGAAGATTGAGCCCACTGAGCTCCAAACACATGCAGCCTCTTGGGCTTCCCTTAAAGCAGGTCGGTAAGCGGTGCTGCCACAGAGCTGAAGCCTCTAATGAACATACGGTAGAAATGAGCAAATCCTAGGAATTTTTGCAGGTTCCTTACCATCTCGGACTTTCACCTTGTCCCCATCCATTGCCACCTTGCACGGCCCTATACGATAGCCTTTTCGAATAAATCAGTATGCCATCTAAGTAGACGATCACATATCTCTAAAACATGACGAAAGACATAATTCGTTAATGCCTGTAAGCACGACGGAGCATTTTCCAGGCCATACCGAATATTGATAATGGCCTGACATCGTGCTAAAGGCGGTCTTCCATTTGTCGCCTGCCCTAATGCGCACATGGTTGTACGCGCTCTGTAGGTCGAGCCTAATAAAGATGCTTGCCCCACGGAGCTGCTCGATGGCTGGCGGATGAGTGGAAGTGGATGGGGATACTTCAGTGATGGCAATGAGCCTGCAATAGTCTATACATGGGTGCAACCCCCACCCTTCATCTTGATGAAAAAGAAACTGACCAAAGCGGGCAACCTGGACCGACAAATGTACCCCTGCTGGAGGGACTCAGCCACATAATCCTCCATAGCCTTGGTCTCTGTCTCTGACAGAGGATAAACCTTGCCTTGGGGAGGGCAAGAGCCTGGGAGGAGATCAATCGCACAGTCGCAGGGGCGATGTAGAGGGAGGCAAGCAGCCTTAGATGCTCTAAAATGTTCACTAGATCCCTATACTGCGGGGGAATCTCTACGGGCGTATTAGCATGCAGGCTCTCAATGGAGGTGGACTGTAACCAAAGTCTAGAGGTTGACCTAGTATTTTCTAGGTACCACAACTTAATTTTGGCTTTGTGCCAATCAATCACCGGGTTGTGCATACACAACCAAGGCAACCCTAATACTACTAACGGCTCAGATTGCTCTAAAATGAAAAACTGTAAACTCTCATTGTGAGAAGGTTCCATATGAACCCCTACAGGGTTCGTACACCAATGAACAGAGCTGCCCGAAATTAACCTCCTGTCTAAGGCTCTAACCAGGATAGGGTCTGGCAAACTTTCTTGAAGGATGTTACTACAGCCCTGGACACAAAGCGCCCAGCTGACCCAGCGTCTAGAAGAGCAGAAACAAAAAAGACAGGTTAGGCACAGTTAATTTGACAGGCATGGTACATTGAGACAAAGGTGTATATAATGTGGACAAAGTTAGTAGCGGAGAAGTACTCCCACAGTACAAACATAAGCCCTCCAGTCATCTCCATCTCTGCTTTTAAGGAGTGTTTAGTGATGCTCACATCCATGGGCTCTGGTTGGTGCTCAGTCATGGATGGAACAACCGGCTGCATGCTTCCTCCTGCTGCCTTTACCACCTTTGAGGTACTCAACGAATTGCCAGGACAATAAGCTTGTCCAGGGTCATCCCTTCATCATGAAACGCAATCTCCACCTGGTTGTCAGTGTTGAGCCCCTTGCAGTAGACGGCTAGGAGTGCAGGCTCGTTCCAGCAGCTCTCAGCAGCCAGTATGCGAAAGTCAATGGAGTATTCTGCCACCAATTGAGTCCCTTGACGTATTTGTAGTAGTCTTGTAGTACTGGATTACCCATGGTCTGGGTAGTTGAACACCACTTTAAAGTGTTGTATGAACCCTTTTGACCACATGGCAGTTGCTCATTCTAAAGCTCGCCCTTTAAGGTGTTGTGTCAACAGAGAGACCTAATGCATCAGAGTCATCTCAGGTTATTCTGCAAAATACAACTTACATGTGATCAAAAAGGTCCTGCAGGCAGCAGGATCGCCTGATAACTTTCTGGGAGCAAGGCGTGATGAGGTGTTTTCATGTAGGTGGCCGTCACTTCGCTTGTACCACTTTTACCAGCTGGCCCACTACAGTAACCAGTTGTTCCTGTTGGGACTGTTGGACTGCTACTTACTGCTGTAGTAGGTCCTCTTCACTGGGGATGAGGACGGCTGCGGCATCCATATCTGTGGCGTGGTCATCTGTCAGGTCAGGTACACAGGGAAGACACTACTGCAGGAATCAGCCTTAGTTTCTTAAAAAGACTTTAATGAACAGAACAAGAAGATTGAGCTCTCTGAGCTCCCAACATGAACATAAGAGTCAACAGAAGTCTCAGGTGATTTCAGGTTGAGCTCACTGAGCTCCAAACACAAACATAAGAGCCAACACAAGTCTCCAGTGATTTCAGGAGGACCTTCACTCCTGTGCAAAAGGACCCACACCCGAGGGAGAAAAGGCTCGGTCTCTTGGCCGAGCTACAGGTTATGTGGCCGGCTAGGCCAGTCAAGAGCATCCACTCATAAGGTGCTGTGACAAAGGCAACACACCTCATGCCTGCTGAGACAAAGGGAAGTAAACACAAAGTCACTAGAGCCTCTAACCATGGTCCGTTGGCTGAGGAGAAGGCAGCTCTGAGTGAGCAGTCCTGGGTGTAGAACTCAGGAGGGAGTCCTTCACAGGTCCAGCGACAGAGACAAAGGCATAGGAGTTAACACAGATAAACATTCAGTACAAAACCGAGATATTCACAGGAAGAGTTTGGTGACCACGTGTAAATCCTCCAGAAAGGCTGAGCTTTTAAACCCAGACCCACACACAGCCAGCCAATCACACAATGCGAACAATAATAAGACAAACTAGCTTTACTTAACTTAAACAAGAAACACGTGGACATGTCATAAGGTGCCTAGCAACCCAGCTCATGTGCTCAGTGTTTGCACCTGGCCTGCCTAAGCTGGGCTGTAACCTGGTCAAAACCCCAGGGATGCGCTCCGTGCTGGGCGCGACCAAGATGGCCCAGACGTAACAGCTGAACAACTTATTTTGAAGCATACTTAATGGTGGGAACAATGAAGATGCACGCATAATTACATAAGTGGGACTATTGCAATAATTTTCCACAGGTATTTTGTCATAAAAGCCATCCAGTGGTAATTGTACTTCTCTCTACTAAAGCATGTTCATTTAAAAGTGATTGGGAGAAGTGGAAGGATTGCACAGAAACCTGGAGTTAGAACTATGACTGATTACTGGTTTGAAACTAGTCTGTGATATTTAACAATTTTACCAAACTGTTTATTTATTTTATGTGTTGAAACAAACTGAATGTCCTTATTTAATTTTATGTTGAGCCAGGGCTACACAGGGGCATAACTGTACTATATTTTTAAAGTAGGCTGACCAGTGTATAGTGGCTTACATATGCAAACTGACCAAAAATATTCAGTTTAATTCAAAAATATTTAATTCAAGACTATTGTTATACATATGAGCTTCAAAAATGTATTTAACACATTGTCTAAACTCTGATGTGTGCTCATGTGAGAGCTCACTTACCACAAAGCTCTCTTACTACAAAAAATGTGTGTGTTTCATAATATTAATAGGTTAGTACAGTATTAGTTACTTGTATATTCAAGTCTATCATTGTAAGACACTCAGAACAGAGAGTATCTGCAGAACAGAGTATCTGATAAATATTCTGTGTTTAAAAACCACTTTACACTCACACCTTGCCTTTGACACATAAACATGTTCTAAAATCAGTCTTTCTTTTTTTCAGTGCCTTCCTTTTCTTATTTGCTTTTTTCTTTACTTTTCTCAACATCAAACACAATTTGACTTCAGGAAGTGATAAATATATATTTTACTAGTTCAAGAAAACTCTTGGTATTCATATTTTTATGCGATGATATATTATAACAAAAGTTCTGACAGTGACATTTTGCATGTGAATTATTCAGTTGCGTGAACCTTTCACTTTTCAGCTTTAGCATTTCAGTTTAGATTAAAATATCCTAAAAAGCAAGGAACAGCATCTAACATGCTTCAGTACCTCAGGATTTACCGTAATTTTTATCTGATTTTAACTTATTAACTCCTACTCTTACTTTTTTGTTGTGTAATTTAACATCTGCTCTGTATACAGATTTAATGTTTTAAGCAGTTTGCTAAAATCTGTGCAAGCCTGGATAGAACCATCTCCAGTTGGATCTCCCCAGTGTCTGGAGATGAGGGTATGGAGGATTAGTGTGGGTTTTGGTGTGGAGGGCTGGATCTCCCAGAAACTGGGGTACCTAGATAACAACTGGCAAACGAGAAAAGCAGCGCAGAGGAAAGGAGTGCTGAGGAGCAGAGAGGAAAAGTGCATAAAAACACAAAAGGGCTTCATAAACAGCCATGGGACCCACAGGGAGCAGAGGAGGGGGGAAGAGCTAGCATCTGATCTGGGTCCCTTGTGACTCCTTCCAACTTTTTGTCTCCGCCTGTCAAGCAGGCTGGAACGCCTGTCAGAAGCAATTTGACAAAACAGAGATGAACGGTTTGTACTTGCGAGTGAAAACCATCACACTGCTGGCTCTAAAACTGAATCTGGCTGCATCTGACTCTCAGGGCCCGATGTACTGACTTTTGTGCAAGTTTTAGGAACAAATGAGACACATGATGCCTGTGTGTTACGTGTGAAACTAGTCCACAAGCTTAATTGTACAGTTTATGACTGGTGTATTTGATAAAATGCTAAATGTGCTCATCTCCTTTGTACCTATGTATTTGAGGTTGGTGCTCCACCAGGTATAAATTTGCACAAGGGTCTCAGAAGAGGTGCTGTTGAAAACCTCCAGTTTGCATGCACAGTCTATGACATGTTTCATAAACTCTGTTTTCTTTGATGAATTACGTCTTAGAATGACTACTCTTTTAAACTCTGCACTGAAAATGTTGATGGGCAAAAGCCGAGAAAAAATATGCCCAATACATTTAACCTTTTATTTTATAAGTCCCACTGCATCTGTAAAAAATCACCTACTTCATCAATCATCCACCTTTTGCATTGAGGCATACTCTTGACTTGCTCACCAGACATGTGGAAATGAAATCTTACAGCAAGGTGTGACTTCAGGTAAATAACATTATATAGAATATGTTATTTTGTTTAGCTCTAAAAAAGTGTACGCAGTAAAAGTGAGTGTGTGGCCACTCCACTTGCTCCACTGTTCAGGTGCAAACTGTGGTGTCCTTGAAATATTAAATCTATTCCCCTAGTGTAGATGGGTAAACAAAGAATAAGTTGTAAGATTTAAGGCAGCGTCAGAGTTGATAGCACATTTGTTCAGGGGTCAATGGGAGGTACAATAAACATTTTACAGCACTTAGTATATTACGTCCGCTGCTATTTATATAATAGAGCTATTGCTAGGAACGCACTCCAATTACAGTATACAGCCTGACAAATGTACCTAACAATAAAACACATAAACAACTGAAAACTTCTTAAAGCCCAAGTGCACTCAAAATGCTAACATTAAGACTAAAGCTAGTATGCAGCAGATAGCATCATATTAACTGATCCGGAGCAGCTTTAACATGTTTAACAATGCCTGAATTATTCCTTTCTCTAAATCACTAACAGTGCAGATGGAATGCAGAGTAGCTTGGGTATCTGGAACCCTGCTCGTCTGGTCCTATTGCCACAGGAGCAGACGGGCCTCAGGATGGTCCGTTCCACTGTATTGCATTTAATTTGTCTGAAAGCACCTGATACAGCAAAACATCTTTTATTTATTTGCTTGGTAAAGCCTCTATCAAATGAACCACTGAACCTGAGAATAGCCTGCCAGACAATCCTCCCACCTGCATGCTCTAATATTCATTTTTATGAGGCCACTTCACTCCTCTTGGGTGGTGTAGAAACATGAGACCTGGAAACACAAAACATTAATAAGTGGATTGCATTTTGATAGTCATCAGCACCTTTCAGCTTTACTACTGTGCCATCCTAATAAACCACAAATAGATTTCCTACCAAAAATTCCTAAGTCTACATTTATTATTGTTAACTATACATGAGATTCACTTTACACCGAAGAATAAATAATAGTTTGGATATCAGTGATGAAAAAGCAAAAGTTCAAATTCATTTTAAATCTACTTACAAATGCAAATGTGTTTATATGGACTGCTCAAATCTGTAGCTCAATGACCAAAGATTCATACTAAATCAGCTGTAGGTGCTTTTGCTTATTCAATATGGAGTAGCACCAACACAGACATTCAGGATATTTGGCTCTAATAATTAATTGATGTTAAAATCTCATTAGTGAAATCACCATCACCGGGGGGATGTTACAGACAAATGTCATGAGTTTTTCAATAGTGTGTGCTAATAGTCAATACTGCTAGTCTCAGAAATTATCTTGGCATGGCAGATTCATGTCTCTTGATATTCATCTCACAAAAAGAAATTCCACACATCAGCACACACTGAGGCTAATAGAAAATCAATACTAAATATGTTATTTTGGGCTGTAATGGAAGAAATAAATTCATCTTGGTTATTATATTGTAATAAGAACAACAGGCAATTTGCATCACCTTTCTTCACAGTAATAAGAGACAATTTTGCTACATTTTTAATGAAAAAAAATTATCAAGAGTCAGTTTTAGACAAACGTGTTACACTTTTATTTTTGTTCTTTCTTCTCTTCCCTCAAAGAGTAAAACACTTCTTTCCCAACACCAATACTCAGATTACAAAGTTAGTGACCTACATGCTCTATCCTACTTGCTTGTCATGTCTGTTAAATTCACAGTGGCACCTGTTTCATGAGACAGCACTCCAAGCATGGAGACATGTAAAAAAGAGGGTTGAATTTTGGATCTATTTTCCTGTGCTGTTGTATCTTAGAGGCTATTCCTTTGTTTCATATGTCCCTAAACCTTATCTTTTTGTTTCTCTGTGGCTTTGTTCAGTATCTATAAATGTGGGTGTTTTTGTGAATATAATTTCCAGTTTCTATTGTGGTGCCATCCAGGCTACTGTTTAGATGGTGCTGAGTTTTTTTCATGCAGGAATATAACCATCTTGAGTAATGTGATTAGCCCAGCTCAGTGGTTTCAGATGGAACCATCTAACAGAAACTGAACAAAACTAGGTCTAAAGAGTAGCATGGTTCCTCAATGGAACTACCAAGAAAAGAGGTCAATGGCCACACAGAATCAGAGCCTTTAATGCTGCAAAGGAGGTCAGAGTGTTTTAACGACATGGTCCAGTTAATACCGTTGCTACGCTACGCCTGTTGGCTGAGTAGCTTCTTGGAGATCCTTTCACCCTCCCCTTTGTGCAAGCATAGAAAAATTACAAACAAGGTTCAGAAAATGGACAGGTTTCTGAATGAGGCACATAAAATGGCGAACCCTACAGGGAGCAGACAATGTGTTGAGGCACCATTGAGAGGTACAGTTGATGCACAGTTGAATTTGTTTAGCTCAATTTTGGTGAATTGTCTAGAATTAACATCTGGGCTCTTTTGAGTGTGTAAATGATGTCTTCCAACGTAGAATGTTAAGCCTCTGTCACGCTTCGACCCGGTCCGGACAGAAATGAATGGAAGAAGGTATAGGCACAGACTGACATCTAGAAGTGCAGGTTTATTTACAACACAAAACGGAACAGAAATGGGCATGGTGGCCAAACACTAACGACATAAACAGAGGTAAAGACGCAGATCGAGACATGAGTGAATTGTATGTTCCCATGACAAGGGCACAGACTAACCAACAGATATACCTTGTGACAACCAATGAACAAACACGATAATTAGGGTGACTTAGATCAGCTGGGGGAGAGTTTCAGTCTATAGTCCAATAGTGACCTCTAGCTGCCGCTGACCGGTACTGTGACAGCCTCATGGGGTCCTCAAAATTCTATTTCTCTTTCTCACTGAGTTCCCCTCTATGGCCAGCATGCACGTGTAGCAGGGTTGTGTGTGTTTCCCTGAAATTTCCCACTTATTTATTTTATTGACCATTGTATTTCAGGTACCTGTTATTTAAATATGCACAATTTGTTTATTTATTGGTTTGGTTTTTTTTCTTCGGGGTGCAGAGGCACGGGGGCGTGGTTTTTACACCCTGGGTCCGTTAACTTGCCTGCTGCCATTTTCTCTGCCTCTTTTGCGGTTGTCTGGAGGCAGAGGTAGGTCGTGTCTGGCAGGCATGTTTTTTTTTTGTTATTTTCTGTTATTTTCAGGTATGTTATAATTTCTGTATGTAATTGTTGTGTATACTGTAAGATGCTCTGCTAGCTCTGACGCTCTCTTTTGCAGTTGTCCGGAGGCAGAGGAGCTGTGTGTGTTTGGGTGCCTCCGGTGCCTGATTATGTTTATTTTCTGTTATATTCAGTAATAAATCAGCAATGTTAAGATCGGTTATGGCGTTCCTCCTTACAAAACACAACACAGAGTGAATGAGGGATAGGAAATGGGTTGAGGCATCGATGAATCGTTTGGTCGGGACCTGTTGCTGAGTGCTGCTGCCGTCTTCGGAGACTCTCATCTCCACAAACTGTTTTATATGCCTTCTTCTTTTAAAGGGACTCTGAAGCTGCATATTTTTAATTCTACGTATGTGCATTTGAGGGTGAGGCGACAGAGCATTGTATAT
>JBBJLS010000023.1:827160-844698 GCA_037577275.1 Bryconaethiops microstoma
TCTATGTATCTATCTATCTATCTATCTATCTATCTATCTATCTATCTATCTATCTATCTATCTATCTATCTATCTATATTTTAACTAATAATTATAATTGAAAATATTCTTTAAGCTTTTAAAAGATTTCCCTGTATTGTTTGATAGATTTTACATAAAATGTAGAAAATATAATAACAGTAACATTAACAAAAACAATGACAAAAACCACAATACTACTACTACTACTACTAATAATAATAATAATAAAAAAAATAATAATAATGTTAATACTACTACTATTCCTAATACTACTTCTGTTACTACTACTACTACTACTAATAATAATAATGTTACTACTACTACTATTACTACTACTACTACTACTACTAATATTAATAATAGTAATGGTATTCTTCTTTGTCTTCCTCTTCTTATTATTATTATTAAGGGCCTGCCATTTCAATGGTAGTCCCTTATTGTTCTTCACCTCGTTTTTCTAATTATTCTTATTCTTCCGTCCCGCTTAATTCAGCCCGAACCGTCACCTAGGCAACCTATATATCAAAACGTTCAGCTCATCACCCAGAGGTGTAGTATTTTGTTGGCGTTTCGCGTTACCGTGGCTACGCTATTCGCGTTCAAAGATACAATATGACCAAAAGTATAGGGACACTCCTGTTTAAACAACTATATCGCCAAAAGTATTTGTATGACAGCTGTCATACAAACCTATGTGGACAAAAGTATTGGGACACACTCACACACACACTCAGACACAGACACAAACACACACACACACACTGACACAGCTCATGCTAATGCTAACGCTAATGCTGTAGGTTGTTTCTTGGCGGCAGGCCCTTTTAAAATTTCTTCAGGAATTTTGTTTTTTTCTAGTTATTATTATTATTGTGTCTGGTGTGTATGTGTGTGTGTGTGTGTGTGTGTGTGTGTGTGTAAGAAAGACCATGTTTGGTTATGGAGTTATGTCACCTGTCCTCTGGGGGTCTGGGCTGTAGGCAGGTGAGCTGGAGCATGATGTAAGTAAGCAGACTTCCAGTGCATGTCTGTGTTTATGAGGACTTCTGGGTGTGTGTGTGTGTGTGTGTGTGTGTGTGTGTGTGTGTGTGTGTGTCTTGGAATGTGGCTGAGTCACCAGATATAAAACACTATATTTGGAGAAGGTTCTGACTCTGAGTTGCTTGTCTGGCTTTGACTCTTTCACACACACACACACACACACACACACACACACACACACACACACACACACCTGCTGTATGAGGTGTGTGAGCGATGGGGCTGAAGTTAGTCACAGGGTGTACCTAGACGTGCAGATACATCTGTTTCTCCCTCACAACTGATCATTATAATAAAAGTGAATTATGTGTATAATAAACAGGTTTCATCACTGTCTGATCGTCTTGGCAACGTCCCTGTATGCTGGGAAACTCAACACACTTTTATAGTGGCTTTGAGGTCTGGTGTGAGAACTGAATGGAATCCAAATTCTAATGCAGTTAGATATTTGGCATCCAAGCTACTGTGTGTGGGGTGTTTTTGTGTGTGCACATGTATGAGTGTGTGTGTGACCCTGTGACACTGCACATAAGTTTGTGTATGTGTGTGTATGTGTATGTGTGTGTGTGTGTGTGCACTGAGCCATAGTGGTTTGGTTTTAGCCGGAACTCTTTAGCCGCTTTCAGACCAAATGAGGTTTGCGCTTCCTCTCAAAAAACAGCGAGTTGCGCTCAACGCGCCGCGGGCTCAGCACAAAAAGTAGGCGTGGTTTTCTAATCACCTGTTTTGTTGTTGTCCCGGCCCGTGGTCAGTCACGGCAATGTATAAAAGAAAAGCACTAGCACTAGCTCTGTTAGCACGAAGAAAGAATAGGCTGTGGGTCCGTGAGACCCTCCTATCCAGAGGTGGAATTGTCTACCAGAAGCTCGCATCTCACAAGAAGAAGAGAAGATCACTTCACTTCAACCTGTGAGAAGAGTGAGCGTCAACAACTCCACCCATGAGGCCATAGCTGTACGGGAGGCCTTCAATAGCTACTTCTCCTCCTCAGCCGCTGGAGGGGTGCCCTGGCAGTACCATACAGCCTGATCTGCTGCTGCTCCTCCTCTTCACAATAAAACAAAGGCTCTTTTAGGAGCCACTTACTTACTCATATAAAAGCCTGGTCAAGAAGACTATCTTTTGCATTCATAGTTAAAGGAAGTTCATCCCTACTGTATGTAATTTCATTTTGATCTCAAATCACTTCACAAGAAGACTGCAACATGGATTGTCTGCTCCATCACCTTTTAATAATAATAATAATAATAATAATAATAATAATAATAATAATAATGTTCTTGCTGGTGCACATTACATCTTAATAAATAACTAAAATATATTAAAAAAAATAATGAACTCATTTCTTTCAACAATGAACATGAACATCAGTCATGAACATGAATAAATATTGCAACACACTCTCTCTTTGAAACCCATGCAAATATCATTGCTATCATTATTATTTTTATTATTGTTGTTTTTGTTGTTGTTGTTATGTATATATACAGTGGTGTGAAAAAGTGTTTGCTAATTCCTCATTTTTTCCATGTTTGTCACACTTAATTGTTTCAGATCATCAAACAAATTTAAATATCAGTCATAGACAACACAAGTAAACATAAGTGAAGGATTTTACTATTAAAGGAGAATTCTGCTCTCTACCAAAAACTCCTGAAGGAGAATGTCTGGCCATCTGATCGTGAACTCAAGCTGAAAAGAACTTGGGTTCTGCAGCAGGACAATGATCCAAAACACACCAGCAAGTCCACCTCTGATTGGCTGAAGAAAAACATGAAGACTTTGGAGTGGCCTAGTCAAAGTCCTGACCTGAATCCTATTGTGATGCTGTGGCATGACCTTAAAAAGGTGGTTCATGCTTAAACTCTCCAATTTGGCTGAACTACAACAATTCTGCAAAGATGAGTGGGCCAAAATTGCTCCACAGCCTGTAAAAGACACATTGCAAGTTATAGCAAACGCTTGATTGCAGTTGTTCCTGCTAACGGTGGCCCAACCAGTTATTAGGTTTAGTGGGCAATCACACAGGGCCATGTAAGTTTGGATTTTTTCTCACTTAATAATAAAATCCTACACTTAAACATATTTTGTGTTTACTTGTGTTGTCTTTGACTAATATTTAAATTAGTTTGATATGACACATTTAAGTATGACAAACATGGGGAAAGAAAAGAATCAGGAAGGGGGCAAACACTTTTTCACACTATTGTAGCTTGGTCTTGCTGGGGTTCAGCTTGAGGTGGTGAGCCGCCATCCAAGAGGAGATGTGGGCCAGACTGTCTGAGATGCTGGAAGGGTTGATATCTGGAAGGTGAAGAGAGAATAAGATGCGTATCATCAGCATACAAGTGGTAGGAAAAACCATGTGAGGCTATTACATCCCCAAATTAACCAGTATACAGAGAAAAGTGGTCCAAGGACCAAGCCCTGTGGAACAGGCTTGGAGTGCCTTGCCATGCTACCTGGTACCTCTGTTCATCAAGGTAGGAAGAAAACCATTGCTAGACTGTGCCCAAGGTACAGATCCCAAGGTACTATCATCCCCAAAAGAATTTCTCAAGAATACTTTTTTTTTTTTTTTTTTTTTATATATCCACCAGACAGCATCTTGGCAGGGTCAGAAAATGTTCAGTTGGCATAGGTACCTTGTCTGATCACAGCCTTGTCTCTGAGATTTTACCCCCTATATAACTCCACTTCCCACCATTGGCATCTTAACCCTTCACTTTTAAGTAGCCATCACTTTGTAGATCTTAAACATTTTTCATGCTAAAAACAATTTGAGAGAAATCCATCATAATTATGGGATCATATCTTACACAGCTGCTCATAAAAAAAACACTCCCTTAAAAAACAACTGGAGCTAGAGTGTATGATCAGGAAATTGGAAGAATTCAAAAACACATCACAGGATACACCAAAGAAATTAAATGCAGTTAGATGAGCTCTTGATCAGCTTTTAACTAAGAGGGTACAGACATCGCTTTTAAATGCCAGGCAGAGCCTATATGAACACGGAAATAAACCTGGTAGAAAAAGGTAGGAGTGAGGCTAATATTACATCTTCTCTTAAAGATAGTAACGGCGATACAACATATGAAACCGAGTATATTAATGATATCTCCTCAAAATGTTCAGATTCTCATAAAAGAAGCAAACGTTTCTTAGATCAACTCACTTTGCCATCCCTCAGTGAAGAACAGCAAAGGAATCTGGACAGACCGATTACAAGAGAAGAGGTCCTAGCTGCAATACACTGCCCTCGCACTGGTAAGGCTCCTGGGCCAGATGGTTTTGGGCCAGAGTTTTAAAAAGCGATGTTTTAGGACATAGTGGATCTCCCTCATTTGCATGTACCTAGACACTTTTTTTTTTCCATGCTAAACTAAACCTAGAATGAGGATTAGGATGTTGCAGCTAACATATAATGCTGGTGGTATAGGCATACCTAACCTGATATTTTACAGCTGGGGCTGCCACACGTTGTGGGAATGGATTAATGTACACCAGGATTCCCTATTAAATCTAGATGAGTGGCCTGGGAGCCCCCTTGCTCTGGTGAACCAGATTACACATAATCCAAGGAAACTGTTTCCTGCCAAAGTGATAGGCAACCCCATTATCTATACTACGTTGAAAATATGGCATGATATTTTAAAATATTTGTGATGTGAAAGGGCTTTGTCAACTCCACTAACTCAAAATATAAACGTCTTACCTAATGTTGAGAACAGTATTGTACAGTTGCTTATTTCAAGATTGTCATGTCGTGTGAGCAAGGACACAACTATGGGAGAGAACTTTATAACAAAATGAACTTTAATGAACTTAAGCAAAGAGTGAGCTCTAGGAGCACCAAACAAAACAAGTCCTTCACAACACAGGTACAGGATCCAATTCACAGAAGTCCTTCCACTCCCCATAGGACTAGGGCTTGGGGGGTGTGCTTGGCTGGATGTACGTGTTGCTCTAGATACTATTAGGCTCACTCGCAATGGTGATCAGTAGGTTTAGCCCGCTTCAGCGGAGACTGCTCACTGATTCTGGCCTGTAGAGACAGAGGAGAGACAGAGAGAGAGCGCAGACAATCACTGACTACCGTGATTGCCTTGGGGAAGCCTTTGCCTAGCGGTGGTTTCTCCTGACTGGGTCCGTTACCCAACTGCCACTTGAAGCATGGCCAACAGGAGTCGAGCAGAGATGGATTAGAAACACAAGTCCGTGCTTCCCTTCATACGAAACAGGCTGTATTGAACTCACATATGAACAACCAGGATAGGAGCTGGGTGACCGGCTGGCATTTGAGCTGCATCACACAGAGGAGCTCGACATTGACAACCAGTCACAAGTAGGGATGGGAACTGAAATTCGGTTCCAAATAAGAACCGATTCGAAAATACCCCGTACCGGATACCCACTTGTTTTTTAAAAAATTCGGTTCTGTTAATCAGTTCTTAAACACCGCATCTGCTAGGACATGTGTGGTTATCTGCCAGGACCCGTTTTATTTGAGATTCGCTAGGTTTGTTAAAAGTTTTTTTAAAAAGCCCAAATACACATTTATTTTACCTGATGTTACTTTCATCAGTTATTTATTTAATGTAAAATTGCAAATTGTTTTTTAAAAAATTGTGCGTGCCACCACTAAACATTACTATCAGAGAAGAAGAGAGCTAGCAGACAGAGAGCTGAGCAATGACAGTAAAAAATTGGGGAGCTGACTCTCACTCAATGTGTGTTGGCTCTTCTGATTCACTACATTTTCGCATGACACATCACTAGTAGCAGTGTTTAACATGGATCTCAAATGATCAAAAGTGTGGCTTCAGCACACTAAAAAAGGTAACAATAAGGCAGCGTGCAACATATTTACAAAATTGATAAGTTGCCCAAAGGGCTATACATCCAACCTCACCAAACATTTAAGGCAGCACGGGATCGATCTCAAAAAGTGTACAGTGTTTGATGTCTTGCAGTCTCCAAGCACAAGTATGCCCTCTTCAGCTAGCGATATCACTACAAATCCACAGTCACGGAGTACTGGCCGTGACACACCATTCACGTTAATAAAAGGAAACATGACCAAAGAAAAAATTGAGGACTGTCACAGAGCACTAACCGCGTTTGTGGTGAAAGGTCTACATCCGTTTTCAGTTGTCAAATCTCTGTCATTTAGGTATGCTTATGATAAAAACAAGCTGGTCAATTTTTCATATAATAATACTAACAAAAAATAAAAATTAATGTAATTTATGTTTAATCTATAATTGCAGGGACACCAAAACCCTAAATCCGAAGTACAGACCTCCCTCCAGAGACAACTTGTCCAATGTATTGATTCCTGCCTGGTACAAAATGGAAAAGGCAAATGTTATATCAGAGCTAAATAATGTTAGCAAAGTTGCACTGATCAGTGACAGCTGGACAAGCATGTCCCAAGATCACTGTCTCACAGTGACAGCACATTATGCCGTTGAGGGAATGAGATTTTGCAAGAATTTGGAATAATCAATAAGATGTCACAGTTGACAATGCCACAAACACGGATGTGGCAATTAAAAGGCTGCAGTACATAAAGTTAGGATGTTTTGCACACACATTAAATCTTGGGGAACAAAGTGTGTACTTCGTCGCAGCAGTGACCAAATGGACTGCAAAGATCAGGGATGTTGTTGTCTGAATGATGGGGTCATCAATGGCGAAGACTGTGTTCCTGAGAGAAACAACAAATCCTAAGTAAGCATCACAATCAGTTCTCAATCATCACAACAGTGCATTTTACATTTTAAATGTCTTAAACTTTGTTAACACAGTGCAAGTAACATATAGACATTATATAGTATTTTAAGGTAGTCTAAGACTACTACCTTAAAATACTGTATCTTCCTATAAAGAATAAGATAATACCAGGTACATTGAAATAACAGACATTCTATTTTAATAAGACAAAACAGGAAAACAAAACAATGCATATTCTTAAATTAAAAGCACACAGTAAAATATCATTTAAAATGTTAACCCTGTTAAAAGAAAATTGTTCTGTGCCTTATCAGTTTTAATTTCATATGTGAATTTGTTATTTGTGTCACAGATCTGCCTCAGCACTCCCTAACTCACTGGAATTCCCTCTACCAGACGATTGAACGAGTCCTTGAATAATATCCAGCCATTCAAGCAGCCAGCTTGGATCAGCGTCTGAGAAGGCCAATGGAGAGGGACCGTCTCGCTCAACTGATTGATGATGACTTTCAGAAGGCAGAGGAGTTTGTCCATTTAATGAAAGTGTTACACACATCAACTCTATGTTTTTCTTCTGAAAAGAGCCCCACATGTAATCAAATTCTTCCAATTCTCCAAAAGTTTGAGAAGTATTTCACTGTTGTGGAGGAAGTCACAGTGTTTGTGCATAAACTTAAACAGATTATCTGGGCAAATCTTTCAAAGCGGTACCAGAGTGAAGGCATCAGACACTTCCTTGAAAAGGCCATTGCATTGGGCCCTCGGTTTAAGCAGCACATGGAAGATAACACTGTTTGGGACTGGGTCAGGCAGAAAATGATGATAGGACAGCTGACCGAGCCTGAACAACCAACAGAAGATGGTCAAACATACTCAGAGCTGGGAAAAGGACAGGAAATAGAGAACAAGTAAGATAGAGAGGTGAATAAGGAAGAGGAGTAGCCACTTCCCAAGAACAAGTCTTTAACATCTCCACTTCAGGAGCTATTTGCTGCTGAGGATGACCTAAAAGTAAAAACTTTTGCAAGCAACAAAGAACAACTAATGTCCATCTCTGTTCAGACTGACAAAGAGCTTCAGATGTGCAAAGAGATGCCCCCAACAATGACATATGATGACCCTACTGCCTGGTGGTGAAACAACAGATCCAAATATCCTGTGCTATCAGAGGTAGTTTTTTCATATTTATGTGTGCAGGCTACCTCAGCCACAAGTGAGAGAGTTTTCTCAACTGCAGGGGACGCAGTATGTTCAGAAAGATCACAAATACTACCAGAAAAGGCGGATATGCTAATTTTCCTCAACAAGAACTGTTAAATTGCATTTATTGTTAACAAATCAGTTGATCGGATAAAGTTCTGAATAAAGTTTGTTTTGTTATTTTAACAGTTATTCTGGAACCAGAATCAAAAAAGTTCAAACGATACCCATTCCTAGTCACGAGACAAAACCAATCAGACTACAACAAGACTAAACACAGAACAGGTGAGCTCATAATCTGGTGCCTAGCTTCCCAGCTGAAAAGCGCATAGAGCACTAAGCCTCTACAATTGGGTTGCACCGGTACTGAGCTCAGACATGACGTCAGACCATGATGTCACACAGACAAGACAGGACATGGGTGTACCTCAGGAGATGTGGGCCGTTGGGGCGAGGTCAAGGCGCCACAGACATGATAAAGATAAAACGCTCATGTCATTTTACAAACACAACAAAAGTTGGATATACCAGTTTGTTATTTTTTTGGATATCTCATAAATCCAATAATCCAGTCTCCTGAAAGAGATTTTTCTAATAAGGCTAAAGGATTTCATTTCAAACAAAAAAAACATCAAACACTTCATTTTCACTCAGTGAACATTCAGCTGGTCATGAGAAAATTGCCACGGAATAAATTAACACTACCGAGTCACTCATGTAGCTTTGAGGATAAACCCAATCGCAGAGTAGCATGAGAGAGTAGGTGGTCCATGCACTTTGATCTGGGAGTGCTTTAAACAGAGCAAAGATTCCCACCAGAATCAACACTCTCATACACACACAAGGGGTATGGCTGTGAGTCAAGGATGCGCCAGCCTGTATAAACAGGACCACAGTCCACAATCCAGGGGGGAGGTGGGACAGAGGCTGCAGTAGAGAAAAATTAATGGGTTTTAATTAATGGAATGTAAGATTGTAATTGTGATATAAGCAGTGTATTTTATTTTATTTTAATATCTTCTTTTTCTCTTTTTTCACTCCTTTATTTGTTGGGGATGGGAGATGGGTTTGAATGTTTTAATAATATTTTGATTTATATCTGATGGTAACTGCATGCCTATGATAAAAAATTTATTTAAAAAAACTTGTTGAATAAATAAGTAAATTATCTAAGTATAAGTGTTGACATTTTGTATAGTATAAATTTTGAAATTTTGTTCCAAAAAACAGGATGTTTTATTAGAAGTCACAGAATTTAAGGAATCATTTAACTGAAGTTTAAAAAGTGACAACACAAAGGTCATTTTATGCTAGAAAAAAATGTTTTTTAAGCATGTTCCTGCAATAATGTTTTAATGCATTATTCCTTTAAGATTTTTTAAATTGAAGTCAATAGATAATAATACCATCATTTTCATACAATATCGTTTATATCTAGAAAATGCATACTCACGTATCGTTCACACACTTCCTGACTAAGAAATTTAGTCACACAGCTTACACTTACACAAGCACTGAGGCTTGCCATAAAAATGCAGACTCACCTTGCTCAGCCTGAAGCTACAGACACCAAATCAGCAGAAGTAGTGGAAAGTCTATGAAGAAGTGAAAAAACTTAAACCCTAAAAGCAAAGGGAAGAGAACTTCAAGAAGAAAGGCTGAAGAGTGTACAGCATTGGTACAGAATAATCTATGAGAAGTGGTGGATTTATGCAAGAACAATCAAGAAAATATTGTCTGATGAGACCCTTAAGAAATAACTGAAGGAGCTGACTGAGAACGTGAAAAGCACTTGTTCCGATGTAAAAGTAATTTTGGAAGAACTGTGTTTTTAGTACAAATTCTTGAAACAGACCTGCAGAAGAGGGTATGCCTGTATATCACTTTCAGCATTCAGCATTCAGAGGGCAAAAAGGTAACTTGAAAGGCAGGCAGCAGATGAATAGAAATAACCTTGGCCTGATGTTGGATCAATCCTAGTTTAAAAAGGTTCTCATCAATACCACTTGTCAATCAAAATTTGGTTCTACACATTCTAGCATCCACTCAATCAAAATAAAGGAGGCTGTGGCTGAAGCTGCTACATTTCTAGAAGTTAAGATATGGTTGGAGGAACAAGGGAAGTGACAGAATTTCATAGGCTAGAGGCTGAAGTTAAACAATGCCAGGCTCGATTTGAATCAGAGAATCTAGCTAGACAACAAGCAATACAAGTGCAGAAAGTTTGAACACTTAGAAGAAGTGAAAAACTCTGCAAACACGTTGAAAAAAATCCTGAAGCAGTTAATTTGCTGCACATTGATGAATTTCCAAAAGTAATTCAAGTGCCCCATGCCTCAAGTTCTTCCTTCATTATTCAGTTTCTGGTAGCCCCAACTCAAGCTTTCAAGTCCCTCATTCATTCTTTAATTCCTGCCACATATGACCTAAGTTTTCCATGGCTCAAATCTTTCATTTATTCCTCAAGCTCCACCAACTTCAGGTACGGAACACCTGTGAGTTAAGCAGAGAGATTAAGCAGAGATTCTGAGTTAAGCAAAACTGGATAAGGTAAACTGGGACTAAGATCTTCTTAAGCATATTCTGTCAAAATTATAATAATGGCCAAAAGATTAGGATCACTTTGCATTTCTGAAGATTTCAAGGAGCTTCCATCCATCAGGCTTTGGTGCTATCGTTCAGTACGAGCTTCACAACTTTCTGGAAGTAAGTTCCAATTGAAATGGTGTATGCACGCATCTACGGGCGGATCAGTTGCTCACTCATTATGGAGAAGACCAGTGTGGCCATTGTCAAATTTGCAACTATACCAAGGCTTGAGGTCATGGCTCAAAGGTCCAACTATGCCTCAAAGGGGTGAATGCAGGTCAACTGAAAGAGTCCAACTGGTTGAAAGGACCTGATTTTCTCTGGCAGCAGAATCTTCATTGCAAAGAGGAAATTGTGGGACATGCAGAAGCGACCAACTCATTGCTTTGCAAAGCCCATGTTCATGCAGTCAAGACAAATGACATTTAGTTCAATGGTGAATCGCTTCACGAAAGTTTCTGACTTGTTTAGGGCAGTAAGAGCTATAGCCAGGCCCAAAAGATTCAACAGAGAATTCAGAAAACTTCAGCCAAGAACAATAAATTCAACTAACGTTAAAGAAAAAAGAGATGCAAAAATCTTCATCAAGTTGGTCCATGAGGAAGCTTTTGCAAAGGACATCCAAAAATCAGTTTCCAGAAAGAAGACAGCCAGGGCAAACACAACAGATTATGCCAGTTGAGCATCTTCTTGGATGAAGAACAACATCCTCAGGGTGGAACCAAGACTATCCCAGTCAGCTTATACCACAACATCAAACATCTGTAATAATTCCAATTAAATTTCCTGTGTCAGCATTGCTCGACAAACATCATGAGCATATTCACCACTGAGGATGAGGGAAATACACAAGACCTACAGAGTCTCAAAAAATGCCAGATCTACTGGAAAAGAGAAACGAGACATCTCCTCCCTTCACTTACTGTGGTCTCGATTGTTTTGGCCCTTTCATTGTAAATGAGGCAAGAAATGAACTTAAAATGATAGATTGGCCTTTGATTGTTTGTAGTTATCCTTTATGCCCATTAATATGTGGTTAAGGAACAAATTTCTTTAGTGATAGGAGTTTGTTGAGTTGAATACATCAAGAAAGCCAATGATGAATTGGTTGTGAATTCATAATCACTTCAGCCAGTCATATGGGTGAAGTATGAGAAAGCCAAATTCAAATGATTTGATGCATCCTCACCGTTATGCTCGATAAGCCCAAAAGCAGACTCAACACCTCAACTCTGGATACATTTCTTTATGAAACAATATCAATAATAAACAGCAGAACACCTTCATGATCCTACTGGTCCAGAAACTCTCACAAATCATATACTAACCATAAGTATTGGATATCTTCATGATCCTACTGGTCCAGAACCTCTCACAAATCACATACTATCCATAAATCTTCCGCCCCCTACTGGTAGTTATGCAAGGAAGAACTGTTCTTGCATTACAGAATGAGAAACATTCTTGGTCAATAAATTCTGGCAAAATGGACAGGGGAATAGCTGCTAAACCTTCAAAAAATACAGAAATGTCAGAAAAAAATCACAAAATTCAGAAGCAGTTGATACTGTGATTCTACAAGATGGCATTGCACCAATAAATGAATGGAAGCTCTCCAGGGTTGTAGAAGCTCACCCCTGAGCAGAAAGCTAGTGCAAAAGCTGAAACTATTAGTGACAGGACACTTGGTAAAGGCAAAGATCAGCTCACCTTGAAAGACCACAGGGTAGTCACCTTACTTGACGTAACCTAAGTCACATACATTCTGCTGATTGTTTTCGTGATCTTTAAGGAAAATCTCACATTCAGAGTTAATGTCTTATTTTCTGTTCAAGATGCACATTAATTGTAAATTAATTGTAAATTTTGCTCTCCTGCACACTCTCTAGCAGTCTGTTCTGTGCAGTTCTGTGTTGTTTTTGTTTTTTGTGTTGTCCTGGAAGAATGTTGTCTCATTTCACTGTGTATTGTGTATCATTTTTCATAACTGTAAGATCAACAACCAAGTGACATCAGCAGATGCCTCAGAATCAGTGCCCGTTCACTCTTTTAGAACATCCTGTCTGGTATCCTTCATGCCATGACTGAGCAGGCAAGCATATGCCTGTCAGTGGGAGACCGACCCAGGTGAACAGAGCCTAGGGGAGAAGCATCAGGACAAGGACCTCTGCCAAGTGCCCCACAGTTACACCCTGCTTTTTCTCCACGCCCACATTCAGCATTCGGCTCCACACCCTCCCACCATTATCATCACTCTGACGGAGGGCATCCAATACTTCACTCTATCTTCAACCTGCACCTGTTCACCTCCTGAGCTGCCTCCATCTCCAGTCCCATTAAAGTTCAAGTTCAAGTTCAAGTTCACTTCATCCTTTGTCCCCAAGGGGGCAAATTGTTTGCAGCAGGAATATACCACAGTAAAAGCAACAAACAAGACATACAGAATACAACACAGACCACCCAATAAATAAATAAATAAACAGGCAAATAGGTAACTATCTAGAAATAAAGGTCACTAAGTGGACAAGGGCTATGCCTCTTTTTTACCGAGTTGAGTACATTGATAGAAAGAGGGATAAAATAATTTTTTTTTCAAGTTTCAAGTTTTATTGTCATATACAGATAACAATGTAGCATCATTACCTGTAATGAAATTTTTAGGCTCGTGCTCCCCCAACTTTACATAAATATATAGAAAGTGTACTGTTTAAAAGCCATGGGAGTTCTAAAACAAAAGGTAGATGGTAACAGCATATATTCAGCATTAAGAGGGTGAGTGGTATCTTGGCTAATAAACCTAGCTTCACTGAGCAACTGTTTGTTAAAAATTTCAGTGAGGCCACTAAACTTCACTCCCACTACCTTATAGAAAATGACACAAAAGCCTCTATAAAAGCTCTGTAAAACTGTAAAAAAAAAGTGCACAGAGTCATTGTTGGCCTCTCTTACACACAGACTCAGTGTTTATGTCAAATTTAAGATGATTACCTATCAAGGTGCCTAGACATTTGTAACATGTTACCATTTCTATGTCTTGGCCCTTAATAGCACTACACTGGGGGACAGAGGGAAGATGTCTAAATTCAATAGCCATGTCCTTGGTTTTTGTGATATTGAGATGAAGGAAAGCATCCTCACACCAAGAAACAAAATCATCAATCACTGGACCATGATCATTTTCATGTGCACTAAGTAAGCTGACAATAAGAGAATCATCAACGAACTTAATAATGTGCCTGATTTCATGATGACTATAGCAATCATTAGTATATAAGATGTACAACAGAGGAGAAAGAACACACCCCTGCGGGGAGCCAGTAGACAATATTAAAACACCAGACAGCTTATTATTCACCCTCACTCTCTGAGATCTCTGGGTAAAAAAATCAAGCATCCAACCTACCAAGCTCAGATCAAGACTAAGGTTACATAATTTTCCAGCTAACAGATGAGGTTGGATATTGTTAAAAGCAGAAAGCACAAAAAGCAGCCTAGCATGATTCCCTCTCTCTTCTACATGTTTATAAAAAAATTAAGTAGCGTCATTGTGGCATCTTGTACCCCCCTCTTGGGTCTATAAGCAAACTGAAGTGGGTCTAAAAGGGGTTCTGTCTTAGCTAAGAGCTCTGCTTTCATCAGTTTCTCAAAAGACTTTGTGATCAAGCAACAGGTCTAAAATCATTGAGTTTGGGGGTGGCTAACCTAAACAACAAAGAAACCATGACAGACTGTTTACATAGTGATGGCACCCTCTGCTGGGAGAGTGACACAAGAAATATATAATAAAAGAAACATAATAAATTGCTCAGCACACACTTTCAGCAGACAACATCTAATATTATCTGGCCCTGGGGTTTTCCTAGTTCTACAGCATTTAAAGCAGTGAATGACACTGCACTCATTGAAGGAAGGGATAAACGGAGGAGATTCCAAAACACTGTTCCTGATTTCAAGGTGTTTGACACTGAAATCATGTGTGTCAAATCTGACATTAAACATATTTAGTTTCTGTGCCAGTACTGTGTCAGATTGTATGTATAGACACTAACTGCTAACTTGGTCTGATGTATTCAAGGAGGAGATTTAAGGAGGTCCGGAGCATTAGAAATGTTTATGCAATAGCGGGCAGATAACATTGCCTGAGACATTCTGCCAATAGGGCTTCAGCGTCGATGCCATCACTCATCCGACAGTCCGTTGCGACAGATTTTTGCATTCACTCCCACCCTGCTCCATCTCAACAACCCCAAGCACAGCTCTAATACACCATATATGGCTGGATCTGCCACATTCATCTTTTCTTGTATTCATGCTTGCTGTGATTTGCAACAGTGGCAGATGTTATTAAATGGATCTGAGTGTATAAAAAAGGGTGGGTGCGGCAACACCAGCAGTGACTGCCTGGAGTTAGTGCCCAAGTGGTTGCAACGCTCACATGAAATGAGAACTCCTCTATTTAATGGAGTGAATAAATCTCAGAGAGGAATCAAAGGCATGAATACTCCTGAAAGCATGGTGGTCTAGATTGGCAGGATGCTGCTGGGCTTTGCTGGAATGACTTCGGGAAGTTTGCAAAGGGTAGCTATGTTCAAAAGAGATGAAGGCATCAATTTAAACAACATTTCCTGTTTTGGGGATTGATAATGTACAAGCACTATTTGTGCAAAATGAAAATCAGTCATGATGTGTGGTCCCATTAATCAAGTCTAGCAGCAGACTTGTGTATAGACCCCCATTTCTGACAGAATGACTCTTGTCCTATCGGATGAGAGATTGTTGGCTTAGCATGGAGTATGAACTTGACTGTCATTCCGACAGAGGGCAGAGATCAAGGTACACACCTCAAAAGAAGGCTGAGGATAAAAGAGCCAATCTTTCCTCTTTCTCCTCCAGTGTCTCGATGAATTTAGCCCTGTTTTAATTTCCACAAAGAGTATTGAGGAAGGACACTCTGAGTGTGTGTGCACACACGCACGCTTATGAAGGTGTCTGAGCCTAAATTACCTCCTGTGTATTTCCGAGGTGGTAATTAAACACTGTTGGCCTCCGGGACGTCACTGTTTGTCATGTCGTCAGGGCCTTTGCCAAAAATACATCAGGGAGTCAGCCCTTGGCCTGTGATGGCTCCCACTACACACACAGACAAAAACAGACTTGCTATTGCAAGCTCATAATTGGCTTAAGATAAATACAATCACATGGAAACACTCTCTTTCCTTTACTTATTCACAAACACACACATACACACAAATGTGCACGCGCGCACTCCTAGATTTATAGAAGGCTGCACATTCCACTCGGTTTTCCTTTGCACTCAATAAAAGGTGCCCCATGCCAGGAATAATAAACAGTAAGGTGATGTGCAGCAGAGGCTTCATCTTTTTTTTGGCCTCTCCCCCTCCATAAGCTCACAGCCCAGCCTGTTTACCCTTCCCTACTATGATTATATTATAATCAAAATTGAGCTTGTGATACAAAAACAACATGCTTTATAAAATTGAAATGGCTTTTTATTGATCTAGCAGCTGTTGTTTTTGCTTCAAAATCATCTTATTTTATTTTTAGTATTTTAAAATTCCTATTATATTAATTGAGCACCTTCAAACAAGGCACAGAAATGAGAAAAATCCTGACAGGAAGACTGGTTTCCTTTATAATGAATTTACATGGGTATTTACTGCCCCCTTGTGAAAAGAATAAAAATACACCTACCACTTTACTGATTTAAAACTGTTCAGACCAGGGGTACCTTTACATTTTGTCTTGGGGCCAATATGCAGTGTTTGTGGCGATCTTGGCATCAAAAAGACAGAGCAATGTAAAAACGAAGAAGGTACATAGGCTTCAAATCAAGACAAAATATACTGTATAATACATTTTATTACTTAAATGTTCTAAACGGATGTAATACATTATTTAAAAAAAAACATTTGTTGTCTTTCTGGGTGAGAGTAAATTTTCTGGCAGGCCAAATCAAATCAAATGCCCTCTCTGGCTGACCTTAAAATTCAATAAGGACAAAATACACTGCAGTGACAAACATTTAATCAGTATGATCTCAGGTTTCGACAGGAAGTCGTGCTAACACTGAAACAGAGGCCCTTTAAGTTGCAAATCACAAAAAAGAGGCATGTGAGGGCGAATAACCTTGACTGGGGTGATGGAGAAGACAGTGTGAATTACACTCCGTAGCCACGGCAGCAATATGGGCCATGCTCAGCACTTTGCCATGATCAACCTGTCACCTACGCCTCCTTTCCCAAGAAAAATGGCTCACTTCCTCCAACTGCCTAGAAAATGCATTACCTCAGTAGAAATGCATTCTGTGCAGTCCATCCCATGCACAGAGCAATACCTGAATTGAAAGTCTGGGGTGATGAAAATTCTCTCGCCGAGCAACACACACTCATAGCCTCATAAAATTTTACATAAACTTGGTGTTCATGTACCATCATGGGCATGGATAAAGCTGTAATTTGCATAATCTGAATATCTGGACTGACTGAAACTAATTCAACTTACTGACAAACAGCTAATTTTCAGTGTTGAATCAGTTTTGAATCTGTGTCCATCTTATTATTATATTTATAACATACACATACCAATCAATTTATGAAAAAATAAGAAATATAAGTTAAACTGAGGATTTTAAATGATTGAATGAATGAATGAGTGAGTGAGTTGCATATGTGATTTGATAAATGCTATCACAAGAGATAAGATGTCTCAATCAAAGTATTGTTCGTTCATGGTTTTAAGCATAAATTCTTCAGTTTCACACCTTCAGCATACTCCTAATCAACCTTAATTTTTACACTTAGGTTATAAACTTTCACTTTGCATGGAATTCTGGTAAATGCTGTGTAATCAAATATAGGAAAATGTTATGGGCAGCAGTATGGTTAGTGGAAAAAATGTAAATAAGAATTCTTAAGAATTAAAGTACAC
>JBBJLS010000023.1:857672-873915 GCA_037577275.1 Bryconaethiops microstoma
AACAAATAAAGGAAGAAATTACTACTGTGCTTATGTTAAACAGATGCTAGATGGGCTAAATGCTTAGTGTAAATCTACAATAAACTGTAATTATTCAATAGGTTCGGGACTCAAGTAAGTTTTGTTCATCTGAACACAATATTCAAATAAGAGCAAAGTGCCTGAATATATAGTACAGCCATGAATAGTTAGCACATTTACTTTTTAGCTTACTACCGTTATTAGCAGCGTACAGACTAATTTAGCATCTTTCTGAAAATAAAAAGAAACACAACAGCGCCATATGAACAAGGTACTTACAGCCGGTAATGACGCAAACACATACAGTAAAGAGCTAATACAACACTGTCAAAGGATGTAAAGTGAACAGGGTAATCTCTCTCTCACTCTCACTCTCACAGCAGTGTGTGGGGACGGTACCTTGCTCAAGGGAACCTCAGAGGTGCTTAGCAGTCTTGGGAATCAAACACATGACTTTCTGATAGCAGACCAAACGCCCTAACTACTAGGCTACAATCTGCCCATAATTAGTTAAAAAATTATCTGAACTAACCAACATGTGATGGCCACACAGTGATGTGTGGATGAGAGTGGTACCATCCCACCACCCTCACAGGACGTCCAGTCATTTCAGCCAACCTGTATTTCATGTTAAGAAAGAAAACACAGTGAGAACATTTGCTTTGAATACAGTTAATATCCAAAACAAATGTAGTCCAACATCCTTATCAAGGTTACATTATGTCCAAAGGTATCAAGACACCCCTTTTAATTTTATGAATTCAGCTACTTTAAAGGGGAACCTGCACCATTCTTCTAAACATTAGCTGTGTCCGAAAAGTGCACTTGTTCACTCGTTCATTCGTTCACTAAATAGTGTTTGCTATATAGGGGGCTAACTAGTGAACAAGGGGAGGCAACGTTTAGTTCATTTCGGGTATTCGGGATGTTACATTTGTACTAACGGTAGCCTAAATAGTGCGTCGGATCTTGCCGATTTATCTCGGTCGCATAAATACACGTCTTGCCTCTCTAGTTCAGACACAGCCCGCACATAAGGCGGGGTCTGGTGGGCACGGTGACAGATAGATCCGTCTGGGGGGTACTACCAGTGCTTGACTGGCCATCGGGTATACCAGGCATTTGCCTGGTATCCCGTCTGCACCCACCCCCCCACGGGATAACAGCAGTGTAGAGTGTGTCCGAAAAGTGCACTCATTCATTATGTAGGGCACAGTAAAAGAAACCCGCAGTGCATAATGGTATATGTGTATTCATGTAGTGTACAATGTCTGGACACTTGATTTTGGCATCGTGCAGCGATTTTGTAATGCCCTAACTAGTGGGTGAAATTGATGGTTGGAATGTCACCATTTTTTCAGGCCAAATGCACTCAGCAATATTAAAATATCTTGTCTACAATCTTCTCAGAAAAGCAGAGGTCGTTATTGCAGGACGAAGTGATAAACTCGTTAGTACCAATGACATCAGATGATGATGCATGTGTCTACTTTCGGACGTATTGTTTGCTTTGTTGAGGGTGAGAGACGGAATATCGAGGTTGTACAGTTTTCGTTGCTATGTTAACTGAAATGAAAGGATATCTCGGCCTCAGTTGATGCAGCAGAGAGCTGCTCCGGAGAGATCTCCACTCGGTCCTTCCTCTTGTCTGAACGACGGAGAATGATCACGGAATGGATGTGGACGATGCGGCTGGTGTCGACCTGGGGAGAGATATAACGTGTTTTGTTAGTCATGGAGGGATAAGTAAGAGAGTCCAAGAGGCTAAATCTCGGCCACAAACAGGAGAAGCCAAAGAGAACCCTACCTCACCAATGCACAGTCCCATAACCTCCTCCTTCTCTGTGCTGAGGGCATGGTTCATACACACGAGAAACGCGTCCGACTCCAAGTGTACCGCACTTACTGCCATGATATGAATATAAATTCACCGAATCAGTGAATTATCGGATTTGCACGTTGACGGCTGTTTATCTCTGTATATCTCTATTTTTCTGTTTAGCGCTGCTCGACAGTTCCGTATTTCCAGTGCAAGCGTGTGTTACATTAAATCGTTCCGATGGACGCCACTATGAGTGGTATGCATTTTTTCATTAATTAATTTGTTATTTTTAAATATAATTTTACAAGCATCAGCATTAATACCAAGACAGTTATAGCCATACACTAAATTAATCAACCGTTTTTATTTCATGTGTCAAATAAGAACACTCCAAAGGAGGGGACAATTCTTAATCGTAACAGAAAGAATAAACTTCATACATAAAAATAAAAAAAGTACATATAAAACGATTATGTACAATTTTTTACTTTTAAAAATTTATGTTTAAATGGGTCTATTTTTTTTTTTTTTTGCACCATACACATGTATATGTGCAATAAATAATTTTATGACAATAAAACGAAATAAAAATGAGAAACGAAAAATAAATGCGTCTTTTTTTTTAATCACTGTGCGAACGTTATGTCAAACTTTGGGAGAGAGAAAGGAGGTGGGGGAGAGTGAGAGAGAGAGAAAAGGAGAGAAGAAGAGACATATTTTTTTCGGAAGGAAATAAGGCGTGCACCGGGCTCCGGTAACGTCAGTTTGTTTGTGTTTGCAGCTCCATGTTGCTTCTGGCGATGTCAGGTCAGTGAGCTCTAAATGGCCAATTTAAGACCTTAATGAATTAAAAATATATCTTCAAAAAGTGAAGTTGGGCACACTGATAACGAGGCTGTGACTAGTTTTGCCTGAACAGATGTCACAGAAGGATCCTTGCCAAAAGGAAGCTTGCGCAATTCAGAAATGTTTGCAAGGTGAAGATGATTTTCAGCGTCGTGTTTAAAATCTGCGCTTCATCCACAACGGGGAATTGACATGTGTGTCTTGTGTTTTTAACAGCCAACAGATATATTGAAAGTCGCTGTGAGGATGTGATCCGGGCTATGCGAAAATGCTGCGAAGCCCACAGTGGAGTTTACTCTGTATGCTGCTCTGGCTTTGCAAAAGAATACAAAACGACCGAGAAGAAAACATGAGCTCTTGTAAACACAGTCCTGTCTGAAATGCTGCCTCATCATAGCTGTTTAATCTAAGGTCAATGTACCTAATTAAAGGAGGATCATGAAAAAACAAGTATACCCCTCTCCTTTTTGTAGCCCTATACACTGAAATGCCAAATTATTAGGTACACCCACAATATTACAGATTGTCCATCATTTTCCTGCATTTGTTGGCCATCCTGAGCTGGGTGATTTGGGTCTGTCCTCAGCACTGTAGTGTCAAGTTGAGTGGTGTTGGTATGTACCTAATTTTGTGTGTATGTGTTTCACAGGTCACACACTAGAGATTTAAGCACCTCTGAGAATACTCCTAAATTTAATCATGTAACATTTAACTCTAATAGGTTGAATGAAAAAGCATGTGTGTTTAAAAGAGTGGACAGTGAATGTATAGTGTATAAAACCTCTAGCAACACTGAGTGTGGACCTCTTTTACCTGTGCAAAACACACTACCATGCCAGTCTTTACTGGCCTTAAAAGTATCTGCTCTGGGCTGGTCCTGACCATTGAGGGGTTAAAAAAGGGAGAGAAGAAAGAGATGGATTACAACCTTCACCTGATAAAACTAGAGTGCACTTATGTGGCGAGTCAGCCTAATTAAAGAGATAGGGGTGAAACCATGTACTTAATAAATCGGCAAGCATGTCTGGATATATTGTTTGAACATCAGCCATTTCTCTAACATCCTTCTCCAAGAAACCTTAGAAACCTAATAACCGTAGACGAAGTGTTTTCTGTAAAGAATTCTTACCTAACTTTCCTGCAGTGCCTGTAGAGCATACCACTGAAAACACCTTTCAAACAAAGGCTTAGAACGAGAAAACCAATCCAGCCAGTCTATACTTAACAGTGGATAAACAAAAGTGAAACAGCTGAAGACATTTGTTCATTTAGTTTTTATTTTAAGAAAATACAACCTTTGGTTGAATCCTTTAGTGGCCCCTCTTTCTTTGAAACTAATGAGTTCCATAATTTTGCTGAATTTTGGCGTGAGGGGAAAATTTGAGGACATATGTTTCTGTTAGGTTTCACGCATTGAGTTTATAGAGTGCTGTACATTTACTATACATATCTTTAGACATTCTTGAAGTATGTATCCTTAATTCATACCATAAATTATATTCCAAAATGCTTCAAATAAATGCTAATAAAAATCAGAGAAACTTGAAATCTGAAAATGTACATGCTAAAAAAAAAGCCAAGAAATAAGCTCAGTACAAATATTTTAGCATAGTTGTGTTTTTCACTAGGAAATATATGTTTAAACAGCTACAGTATATAAATAAATCAATAGTGTAATGAGCGTTCAGTTTAAGCTACAGCTCACGTCATTATGAATGCCAAAACCTGTAACATGCAGTAAGCAGACACATTTTTATTCTATATTGAGAATACATATTATGATGCCAAACCGAGCAGGAATCCTCCAGCAAATCCCCCTGTGAGGACAATGTTCTTCTTCACAAATGTCTGCACCTTCAAGAAAATGAAGTAATTAAGTCATGGACTAATGAACTACTACTGTTTTAGTTTACTGGAACATATGATATGATGTAGAGTATGATGTATGATAACAGAATAAATAAAACAGACAAGAGTGAACTTCTCTAGTTGTTTGCTCAGAACTTGGCCTGCTTCTATTCTTCAGTGCTTGAGAGAACATTGACTAGGTGTAACAAACTCTAGCCAGTCCAGCACACTTTGTTGATTTTCCTAATCAAACACACCTGTTTCAGTTCAGCAGTAATTTACCAGGATAGTTGGTGAGTTAAGACCAGGTAAATTCACCACCTGATAAAGACTTATTTTTAAATGAATTAAATTCAGTTCTGTTAGAGTTACCCTGAAAAGGGAACCAGCTTTAAATGAACTATTCTGTGCTTATGTAAGCACAAGGTAAAGGGGGCCCTGTTCTCTTTGTGGTCCTCTTCAGCTCTGATGCAATCACAGACCTGTTCACACCACAACTTCTTTAAAACCCATACCAGGGTAAAGCCCAGCTGGACTATGGGTTGTGTGGTTCTATGGATCACATAACACACACAGTGTTTGAGGAAAAGTACTCCAAATTTAAATGATTGCGTTAAACAGTGTGTTCCAATGTTTTGCACTCCCCTCTAAATGTTACCATTTTATGAAAGCAATAACATCAATTATAATAGTAATAATTCATCCTGTCTGCATTACAGTGATTTCAGTTGTATAAAGGTTTAACATGGTCTCTATGTAATTAGAATCGCCTCATAGTAGAAAAATACTCGTGACTTACTGCTCTTATTTGCTTGTGATGTGGTCTCTTCAATGCAAAGTAAACCACTTGAACTGTGAAAACACCTTAATTTTTTTCTGCTAAAAGAAATCATATTCTGAAATACATAACTACTTCTCATACCTCATCCACTTTTGTCCTCACTTCTTTAGTTGGCTTCTCAGCATTTAGCTTTAGCTGCTTCTTGGCTTTGTTCACATCGCGTTCCACTCTCTTCCAGTCAACTTTAATGTAGCCTGTGTGATTAGCAATCTACGTGGGAAAAATAAGTGCATGTGATTAGAGACCAACACATTTACATCATTTGGTTCTAGCTCTGATTACCGAAGTTCAAGTATATACTGAATTACCTGGAGTAAAAAGAAGCCACCACCTACTGCCGATGCTGCCAGTTTCCCAACTTTCTGAAACAAGTAGCCTGCGCACCTGGAAGACGAACACATGGTACGTTAAAAGCTTTAATACTGTAGCTGTAAAGGCTATACATGCGTTTTCTTCAAATTCAGATTTTACTACTCACCAGCCAGTCACTCCCCCGATAGCAAGCTGCGTTGCTACGGAGTATTTTTCGGCAGCTGGACCGGAGTTGTTGCCAAACACTTTATTCCACCATCTCTGTTTCTTGACATGTTCTGCCAAGTCCATAACGAAGGCTTCACCATCTGTTAAGACAACGAATAACTAATCCGATGATGCATGTGGCTGATTTTTGGCCTCAGTTCAGTCTCAAATGCTGCAAACTGAATGTTTAGGTTACTGATTAACACATTATCCCCAAATTCTCTATTTTCAAGGTAGAACAGTCTCCTTGGGGGACACGGAGCAACTCAATTCACCTAAAGCTCAGGAGGTGACCTAATCTAGAGGCTAGATCTTATTATGCTATTAATGACGGTACTGCTGAGGAAATGAAAAACTGTTTTTGAAAAGATTGCTTCCAAAAAGGCTATAAATAATGGCTTCTCTCGATTATCTCATATATAAAATGCATAAGGTAAACTCAGTCCAGACTCTATTGTGGTTCCTCACTGGTGAAATGAGCTGCCTGCAGACCAGAGCAGCAGAATCCCTCTATACCTTCAAAAGCCTCCTGAACACTGTTCAGAGAGTGTCTCCTGTCCTTCTTCCACTACTCTTACATAAAGAGTTTAATACTCTCCCCTGTTCTGAAACTTGGAAGTGTCCTCATATTGTTAGTGGATAAAAGCGTCAGCCAAATTATTATAATGTACTGAAGAGCACAAAGCAAGTTTGGAAGTGCTGCAATGTCTAGCTCATCTCTTGTAAGTGACCTTGGCTGCAGCAGCCCTTGGACAAAGGCCACCACCTCCACTGACCAACAACCAAAATAGCAGTCGCGCAGCAGCCAGGAGAATGTCTGGATGAGTTTCCATCGGACGGATTTGTAATTAAAACCGTCTCAGGAGCTCAGATCAGTGCGGGCCGCATAGCCATGTTCACCAGCACGAACCAAAGGGCGTGTCCGTGGTCCCCCTGTTTGGGCGTGCGTTTTCTTGTCCCTGCAACCACATCTCGCGGACGATCAGTCCTGCATGACAATCTATGCTTTCTTCAAGACTTCGACAGTGTCTCTTCTCGATCACATGCAAATCAAACAGCGACTGCATATCTGGCCTAAACTAATCTACTCCAGCCAGCCTGAAGTCAGCTGCCTATTCAGATTATCCGTACCAAATTAAATGGTGCCACAAGGACAAGAAAACGGTTGTACCATTTAAGACTGGGCCAGAATACACACTCACTGGACAGCATTTACAGCTTTTCCTCACTAAACAAAATGATCTTGCTGCGTATCATCTCGGGCTATGTCCCAAACAACATATCCCACATAGTGCACTACTAAATGCACTTCTAATGCACGGTTAAGTACTTTTTAGTGTATATTACGCAGCCCGGCACGTTAAATGTGGAATCAGGACAACAAACTTCGTTAAATTGGCTACAATAACCTAGCCAGCAGCCTTTACAGGGTGTTTTGCGGTCATATGTCTAATGCTAGATGTCATTTGGGTCATAAAAGGTGCCGTTTTCTTGCTTTATGCTGTTTAACGATCCCTGACAGTAAGGTTTGTGTTAAATTAACTGACTTTGTTGCCTTTCTGTCCACTCTGAAGGACAACGCTGAGTGCTGGACCCCAAAAACGTACTTATACATGGTCTAATTTAAAATAAAGCAGTTTATACAGCCAAACACATTTGAAAATGTTGGACGGCACAGTCTGGTATAACAGTGACAACATAGCTCATGAAACCTTACCGTTCTTCTTCTTCTCAGCCATCTTTATTTGTGTTTACTAGCCGGACGTTAATCCAGAGCACAGCCTCTGAACCACATGACACACTCAGGGTGGGGGTGTCTGGGTGGGTGCACGTGTGTGTATGTATTCTTTTTTTTTCTTTTGAGTCAAAATAAAAGTCCCATTACGATGGAAAATAGGTTTTTTTTGTTAGGTTCTTTAAGAACATCTAACAGGATGAAGGATGAAGTCTGTACAAAGCTCCTTTGCCAGTGTTTCTCAGTGTCCTATAGTGTGGGCTCTACATAGCGGTTTTGTTTGTAACTAACAAAAATGAAGTTCTTGATTTATACTACTACTACTACTTCTACTACTAATAATAATAATAATAATAATATCATCATCATCATCATCATCATAATAGTAATACTACTAATAAAATACTACTACTACTACTACTACTACTACTACTACTAATGATAATAATAATAATAATAATCATCATCATCATCATAATAGTAATACTACTAATAAAACACTATTAGTACTACTACTAATAATAATAATCATCATCATCATCATCAGCATTATCATCATCATAATAGTAATACTACTAATAAAACACTATTAGTACTACTACTACTACTACTACTAATAATAATAATAATAATAATAATATCATTATCATCATCATAGTAATACTACTAATAAAATACTACTACGAATAATAATAACAACAATAATATTAATAACAACAATCATCATCATTATCATCATCATAATAGTAATAATACTAATAAAATACTATTGCTACTACTAATAATAATAATCATCATCATCATCATCATAATAGTAATACTACTAATAAAATATTACTACTATTATTACTACTGATAATAATACTAATAATAATAATAAGTAGAAGAACAAGAACAACAACAACAATTCTGTGCTCCCTTTTGTTTGATGTTTATGATGAAATTTTATGATCTGTGAGGTGTTATATGTATATTTTTTAATTTAATGAGTAAATTTTCTAAATCAGTGGTTCCCAACCCTGGAGGCTTGCTGCATACACATGCTTTCTCTGCTCCCAAAAAATCTGATCCACCTAAACAGCCTGAGCTGAAGTGGGTTTATTGAAGGTAGGTAAGCACCAATCCTGGTCACCAAGCATAACCCTGAAGATCTATTACTCTGTAGAATCTAGTACCAAACACACTGAGCCACACCTGCTCCAGTTGTTTCACTTCTTCAGTAATTGACTGACTGGAGAATCAAGTTCTTTATTGGCTGACATTATTGTTAGCTAAGGGAGGCAACATGTTTAATACAGACTGAAACCGGGCTCTGTAGAAAAGCTGATATATTCAGGAGAAGGTTTTGGTGACCCCAGCACTAAAATGTGCTTGGATGGGGAACACTGACGTAAAACAGTAATGTTAATATTGCTTGTAGGGCTGAAAATACAGGGATGAACTCGTGAACCCGGGAGCAGATGGATCAGTAACAGGAATAAAAAGGCATGATAACTGCTTTTTTCTAAATTTGCCAAACAGCATCTAATAAACTTACTCTCATTCACAATTTTTTACCAAGTATATAATGTCTTTAGAGGGAAGAAATAGTGGTTACAAAATTTGAAAAAATGCCCTTTTAATTGCTATTTGAAAGAAAATAGTAAACAGTTCAATAAAGTGTTAAAAAGAGTCAGAAAACACAGGTTTGTATTGTTTCGTTTAACTTTATTATGTCAAACTGGAGTTCACATTGAGCAGAACTTAAAAATGATGAATAAGATGTCTTCGCTGACCCAGTAATCAGATGTAGCTGTATTTTATAGCACACAGACCCTACACTGAGTACAGGGTAAACGAAAGACATCAGAATCACATATCAAAGATACTTCTTGCATCTCCAGTGTCCAGAAGATTTTTTTCCTTCTGCAGCCTTAAACATAAAGCTTACACAGTTCTCAGCTCAAATCACGGTGATATATTTTTATAAAGCATGTTTACTGTCTTTACTTATATCTGAATGCTTTTTTGAATCTGAAGTAGATTGGAGAACGATGAAAAGACCAGTGACAAGACCAAAAGACAAGCTGAACCAAAAGACACGATGAAAAGACAAGCTGAACAGTCTGCCTGTCATATGGTCCTCGGTGGTCGATACCAATCTTGTGCACTCTTGATCTGAAAGTGCACTAATAAAAGTGAAACTGCTTGTTAGGGGAATACTACAGCCTTATTATGCACGTGCTTTGAAAGGTTATTTCCCAAAAATATCCACACTTGCTGAAATACGGACTGATCTAAACACAAAATGCGTCCATATCTCAGAGGTCTTAGTCTTTGTTGCGCAAAATGAAAAAATGAGGCTGAGGACAAGTGTTCTATATTTAACAGCTTCCAGGAAACATAATTCTGTGCCTTTTTTCCATAAGACATATGGTTCTTCTCAAAGTGCTGTTACAAATTGTTGAAATTGCCGCCTAAATTAGAGATACTGTGAAATGATCTACTTGGTGATATCATCAGACATCATCAGACAGTTTTTTTACCTTACATTCCTCAATGGCTTATTCATTTTTGTCAACCGTTAGACATTGTTTAATGGTAGTAGAAGTCCTGCTAAAGTTCAGCAGACACTTACTGTGTACTTACCACAGGTCTTCAGACCTTTAGGTTTACAAAGCGCTCCTGAAGTAGGTTCGGGTCCAAACACAGTGCTATGTCTTCTGAGCCCTCCAACCATCCCATTCACGCACGAAGAAAGCCTACAGCCTTCGGAAACCTACCCACTGTGCAGACCATACTTATTTCCACTTAACACCTCGTTCTGTGTTTCACGCAAACTGCCTATTGCTCCACATCCTTCCTCCCACTTTACTCGACCCTGAATTCTAAGAATCCGATGAAAAAAAGCAACTTCCTTGGTCGCAGAATAAGCCTCAGTGAAAGGCGCTGCTGTCGTTATGGCAGACCTTCATGCTCCCATGTATGTCTTCTTTAAGAGTGTGTGATGGCAAAGCTGCAGGGTTCGATTTTATCATCTGCCTTTTATGAATTTCCCCTGGGTCTCTCCCCTCACCTGTTTGGGAATTATGTGTGTTAGTCACCTTGTTTGGGGACAGTCCCTCCAGCACAGCATGAAGCTGTGATCATGCAGCTGAGCTGAATTAACTTGCCCAAAAGCATCTTGTTGCAAATGAATTAACTTTGTGTTTGATAGAATCAGAATTATGAGTGGTAATGTGTTGTACTAGCGTGTGTTGTGCATTTTTAAAAAGAATGAAATACTAAAACAATGCTTTTCTTTAGGTTTCTCTTACTTTGAGGATGAGGTGAATTTACATTTTTATTATTTCTAACTTTCATTAGTAATTCACTTATTTCATTTACTCTTTCTTAAACATATGAAAAATCCTATTACTGATTCATTTAGTGTATCCTCTAGGGAAAATGCTCGAAATACTTTACAGGGAAATGAAACACTTTCTCTTGAGCTGAGAATCATGTTCCCACTTTTTCTGTTCTTGTGTTTGCATTTCCTCCAACACAAATGAAGAACAGTGATATGGTCACTGAGGGAAAGGACGCACTCACAGACAGCAGTAACGAATAAAGTTTTAATGATAACTCAAAAAGGGGTCGCAGGGCCCAGCAGACTCAAACACACACAAAATAGACTGATACTTGTTGAGGTGCCCAGAAATGCCAGTGGACCTTCTTTCTGGCAGGCATGAACTTAAATCACACACAGTCCAGGAAGCCCTTATCTCTCCGTATGCCCGAGTACAGGTTCAGCTGCTCAGTTCACACTTTGGAGGCTCCTTTAAGTCCTCCTTTCCCTCAGAGCAGTCCTGACACGCACACTTACTTTCACGCCTGTAGTGGCACAGAGGAGGGCAAGAGACAAAAGGAGAAGTGCACAATCACAAACCCACAGAGGATTTTGAACCACCTCTTTTGTGTCCTTCAAAACCCCAGAGCGATACATTGTCTTTTCCCAATATTCCCTCAACCAACCCAGCACTCACAGGATGAATAGTGGTGACCACAGAAAAATTTAATGGCTTGGCTGGGGCTTTAAACACATTCATTCACACGGACAGCCAACCACATGATGCAGACTAACCCTCAATCACTTTAATCCTTCGCAAGACAGGTGGTCATGTTGTTGGGTGCCTAGCAACCCATCACCGTACTTACACCTGGGTTACCTAGTTACCCAACGACCACACACACGACAAGCCATGACGTCACACACCTGTGCCCAGAGCTGTGTACCCCTTTTTTAAATGACAAATTTATTTTTTAACAGTGCACCCTTGAAGAATGAATACAAATAAAAGCAAATAAAACACACAAAAAAGTTTGTAAATTTTCCTTGGTCGTTCATAAGTAGACCATTGATTGTTTGAGCTAAAAATTTATTTTCCCATTATAATCCCAGTATAATATATCAGTTAACAAATGTGTAAGTGTCCTGTGTCATATTTAGTGCAATAGCTTTTAAAAACACCTGTTTTATTTTTATTTTAAGGATTTTTTTCTAATATTTAAAATTGTCCTGTTTTGTTTGGTTTGTGTGGTAAACAAAGAATTTGCTAAAGTGTTTAAAATGTATTTCATTTATTTTTTATTTTATCTAGCGTCTCCCTTTTAAAATGTGTCTCTCTGCACTGCACCACAGAATTCTTGAGTAATTCAGCAAAGAACAATACCCATGGTCTATTCCTGACCTACTTTAATGTGAGGATCTGTGACTTGTAACTTAGTGTTTTTGTCAGATCTCCTAGACAAAATGTAGTTTAAAAAAAGCAATGGAGAGGAAGGGCAAATATTTACTAGACTTTGGGAGTGTTTTTGTAGACAAACATTAAAAAATTTAGTAGTGGTGCGCTGATTCAGTACTCAGTATCAGAACTGGAAAAAGTCTAAACTATGACGCGTAGCTAAACTTTGAGCAACATGACAGATACACAAATGTAGTAATTAAAACACAGGCTCCTGCAGCTGAATATTGTATAATATGTCTAACAAAGAGCCATTGTTGATTCAGCCATGTTCCATAATGGGCAAATTGTGCTCTATATAGGTGCACAATTGATTGATTAGCTTTATTAATTAAGAAAATAGTGAAAACATCTCATTTCAGAGGTGAACTTTGTTGTAATAAACATTGGAACCCGGTTTTGATGGTTGGTGAAAAAGTACTCTTGCACCAAACATGAAAGATCATCAAAGGATTTTCCCTGCATGAGAGTATTACATCATTGTATGTTCTAATGGATGACCTTATGTAGGTTCACTGGTGATGTCATGCTTGCATAGCTGAGCACTCTTCACTTAGGCCATTTATTTGCATAAAAATTCTGGTGAATCATATAGGACCCTGCCGTCTAAAAGAGGGAAAGTTTGCGGTGTACAGGAAGTCGCAGCACTTGTCACTACCCATCACCCCACTGGTGGGTGGGGCCTTTTTTTGCATATGTGTGCATGTTTCCTAGCATTGTCTTTGATGTTACTTGGCGAGAGAGTGAAATTTGCTTACAACCAACTCTGACACCTTATCAGACTCATTTGAATGTTGATAGTGTGAGGTGATTTTCCTATTGCATACATGCTGGCCTTGGGTGATGATGAATCCAGATGGAATTAAAGCTGACCAATATGACAAATTCATAATACAAGCCCTAAAAACACACAAGAGGTAATGAATGTTCTCCAGTAAAGACTATACAAAGACGAATGTGCATAATGTTAGAGTTAATGTATTGTTGATAGTTGCTATTAACTACTGGACTTTCAAAATCAATGGGTTAAATAACCCAAATAATTTCACCAAAAAAAACCATTTTGTTTTACTTTTAGCAGAGAATGTGTTGTCTTTAACCTATGGTCAATAAAACAAAATGTGCTGATACTAGACACACAGATGTTATTTTCTGAAAGGGTTAACACAAATACATGTGATTTTTTAAAATTTGATTATAATTATAATTTATAATTTGATTATAATTTAATTATAATTATAGCTCAGGTAGTCGCTGCTGACAAACCACTGCCAAGGCCAGGAGGCAGACAAACTGGCAGGAGGTAGACAAACGAGGCCAGGAGGCAGGCTTAACCGGCAATTATTCTCTCTTCGAAATCTTCTACCTGTACACTAGACTCTATTTCTAAAAGCTTGCTTAAAGAAGTCCTACCAGTAATCATTGGACCTCTCCTATCAGTATTAAATGCCTCACTTAGTATCGGTTATTTAACAAAATCCTTTAAATGAGCAGTTATTAAATCTCTGTTAAGAACCTAATCTTGATCCATGCGTGTTCTCAAATTATTGACCTATCTCTAATCTTCCATTTCTTCTAAGATTTTAGAGAAAGTTGTGGCCCACCAGTTATGTTCGTTACTACACAAAAACCATATATATGAAAATTTTCAATCTGGGTTCCGGCCTCATCATAGCACTGAAACAGCATCTTAGTAAAGATAGTAAATGTTCTTTTACTGTCTGCTGACAAAGGATTAGTCTCTTTGTTGGTTCTGCTTGACCTTAGTGCGGCATTCAACACGACTGACCACGCTATTTTACTAGACTAAAAAACCTTGTTGTTACTGGAACCACCTTATCCTGGTTTAGATCATACCTGACTGACCACTACTAGTTTGTACGAGTTAACGGTGAATCCTCAGCACTCACCAAAGTACAATATGGTGTCCCACAATGTTCTGTATTAGGACCTCTTTTATTTACTTTGTACATGCAGCCATTTGGGATGATTATCCACAAACATGGGATCAGCTTCCACCGCTATGGAGATGATACACAACTTTATATCTATGCCAATTATATTCTCTAGGTAAGGAAATCCCTGAGATTGTAAATTGAGAAATTAGCTTTGATGAACAAGGAAAGGGATTCAGGTTTTGAAAAATTTCTTAGTGTATTCCCCCACCCTTGTTGACAGTAAACTCAATGACTGTCATCATCACTCCTTAAAATCTGCCCTGTTTGTTCGAGAAATTAGGCAATGGTCTTATTTTAATGTGTATTCTTATTCTTTTCCATCCTGATGGCATTCATTTCAAATTCCCTGCTAAATATGAAGTGTTAACGTTAATGTTTAGGCAGGATGGAGTTCTCTCTTGGTAACAGTGCTGAAATGTACAGTGCATTTACTTCACTGAATAATACAGTCACAAGAGCTTGGTTTCTATACACTCTTTAGTGTTTGGATCATAGCCTGACACATTTCGGCAGCTGGCCTTTGTTTTTGGCAAGCTGGATTTTCCTGAGCCTCTGTGATGATAATAATAACAGTAGTGGACACTGTTTTTTTCAGCTGTTTAGTTTCAAACTGTAAAGCTAATGGTTTGGTACATCTATATGATTTTATGTTTTTATTATTATATACATGATGTAAACATTTTTACTCATGTATCATTTAAGTGACCATATTGTACATAGATATTTGATCTGTTCCAAATAAAGGATTGAAAAATCACCTGTTATGCCATCATAAAGGAATGAAACCTTATGTAACAAACGACACACCTCTGCTACGAAACGTGAGGTCATTTCAGGGCACAAACTGAGCATTCTCCCGGCATGTCCCTACTCTTTACAGTCAATGGCTCCAAAAACAGTGTGTGGGCTTTGACTGGTTGCGTTTCTGCTGGCACATGATGACATCATCAGTGGCCGAGCCATTGGTGAATGGAGGAATGGCTTCTCCATCCACCAAACCTTCGGCTACTTCAACAAACTTACCGTCAGTGCAAGTTCATTTACAGTTTGAGAACTTCCCACGAATATGTAATGTGCTAAACTTGTGTCAGCAGTCTGCTGGACAAATTACATTGCAAGAGTTTTAATATACTATTGTCATCATCAGCATTAAGCAGACAAAACAAATCAGCAAAACCCATATTTGTCACAGACGCTTAACAGAGTTGTGAGTAATGACTAAATCAAGTCTCTGACCCACTGACAGCTCATGTGGGAGAGCACATTACCTTTTTTCTTCTGTGATGACAGCTCTGTGTTAATATGCCCCTTCTTCCTCCTCCAGGTTCTGTAAAGACACAGAAGGAAGAGTTTAAGGAATTTTTGAGTCAGATGGTGCGACACATCCAAATTCATGTTCCTCGCACCAGCATGTACGCTTTCATTATCACCTTTATTGCCATGACTCTGCTCTGCTGTCTAATGTGAGTTACTCTATCCAGCCTTCTGAACCTAACTAGTCTTACTGTAGACAAAAACTAAGGCAAAGCTTAGGCATAGCTTTAGTGTAATATTAAACTAATTTCCCAGCACTGAGCATATCTGTAGGAGATCTCTGGGCACAGTGTGGAATGTGCCTCACATTTTAATATTAAGGTAAAGTGTCTAAAATAATAATAATGATAATGGGAAATGATACTGAGCAATGACAGCTAATCTTGGCCCTAGTAATCTACCTCAGGGGCATCTGAAAATTAGAGCTGAGGTATGTTGGATCTGTACATCCATAGATTCCAGTGTGGCGAACTTCTTCTAGGGCCAAGACCGGGCGTGCCTGAACATTGTTATACTATTTTATTGTGCGTGTGTGTGTGTGTGTGTGTGTGTGTGTGTGTGTGTGTGTGTGTGTGT
>JBBJLS010000023.1:891166-908097 GCA_037577275.1 Bryconaethiops microstoma
CTATCTATCTATCTATCTATCTCTTTATCTTTCTATCTATGTATCTATGTATCTATCCCCCCCCCCCCCCCCTTTCCTGTACTGGTTTTCTCACTCTCTGACTCGCTCTCGCTCTGCTGCCTGAAGTGCAAATGTCACTACGCGTTTGTGTTAGCAAGTGAACTGCAGCTTCGGAGCCCATGCATCCCTTAAAACCTCAGTCAAAAGAACAGTTCAGTGCCTGTTGCCATGGTCACTTCCACCAAGGACTTGGATGAGGCAGGCAGTTCCCAGTCCTAGGCTACTGTAATAAGGTTTAGAGCTCTCATTCTTCTGTTTAGCTTGTTATCTTTTTTCCATGAATCACTAGCATGAGTGCCTGGGTTGAGGTATTGTTACCTAAGAGATAGAAGTCCTATTCCAACTAAATTTGTTTTAATCCTGGGAGGAACTGTAAATAATTATAGACTAGATTCATGATTATAATGTGGTATGAAATCTGCAATGTCCACAGCTTGTACAAGCCTGTTAAGCAGGGTTGTACAGTATATTGTTGGTTAGGCCTGATACAATCATTTATTTTAAGCTGATGACAAATTGCCATATAAATAAATCTAATTAATTGTTTAATTGGTGTTTTCCGTTTTATATAATTGGTGTAGTACAAACCTAAAGTGGCCAGATTGGCTACTAATGACAGTAGTTAATAGTGCTTACCCCTTAGAACTTCTTACAGCACCAAGTTAAATATGTCTCAGTGAATGTCAAATCAAGTAGGTTTATTTTCATTTCAACCATATGCAGAGCACACTGTGTTTTCTTTATTCATATATAGCTCAGCCCAACTGATGAAAAGAACATCTAGGTCACATTCTGTTTGACATGTCTAATGTCGCAGTTGGAAAATGATCGCAGGTAGCCTAAATAGTTGTGGTCATCTCAGATAATTGCAGTCAGGTGATTATGTAATAATTGTGACCGGCCTTTTGTTAATTATTGTTGTGATGGAAATAGCAATACTGATGTGGAAGAAGGTTGTAATATCCTAATGAACCACTGACAAGATATATATAGAGTTGAGTTTCCTGCCAGTTACAGGTACACATTTTTGTTAATTATTGAACTGTATGTAATTATTGTTATTGGTTCCTGTAATTTGCAAAACCCAGTACTTCTTCAGTTGTAGGTGTCCTATTTGAACTGACTTGGCTTTTTATTGAGCACCTTGTGCAGCATCCTAAACGTTTTGTATATCTGTCCTGATATTGACAAATTAAACAGATATCAGACTTTATCCCATACAAATAGGACAGATATATCAGCAGATTGCTGCATAACTTCATCTGGAAAAACAAATACAGCTCAGATAGTGCTAAAGACAAAAATGAGCTGGACATTTACAAATATTTCAGATCATTTACTGATGCTCATCCAGTAAAACAGCCCATTTATGAAAAGTAATCAGAGACTTTGTTTTGTCATTATGAGGTGTCATTGTTGATTAGTGCTTAAATAAATGAAGAGCTATTATATGGAGGGCACCACTCCAGAAACACAATTTGTTTACATCGGTTCTTTTCCCATCAAAGGATGTTTATGCTGAAGCATTTTCTCTGAAACATTATGTTTCTCAGACGTTTCCTGTCCAGTTTATATTAGTACCCATTACCAGTAGAAGAAGAATCTTTATTTATCACATGCAGTGAAATGATTTTACAAGACACAGTGAAATGATTTCTCTGCATTTAACCCATTCACCAAGTGAACCAGTGGACTGCCGCCAATGAGGCGCCCAGGGAGCAGTGTGTGGGGACGGTACCTTGCACAAGGATACCTCAGCTGTGACACTAGCAGTTGGGATTTGAACCCCAATCCAGGGCCAATGCCCTACCCACTAGGCCATCCAGCTGCCAGTACCATTGACATGTGATCCAACATGCTGCAATCAGATATCAAACACACCCTCTCTTGTCTGAGCATTGTATTTGGCAGTAATGGATTTCAAAGAAGCCATTCGTGAGAAACTGCCAGGAGGATATGTTCTGTCTTCAGTTCAGCCATTTGAAGTTAGATACAGATTTTCAGTACAATACAAAAATGTGAAAACACTGACTGGTAAGAGGAAATGTCATGCTGATGTGATGCGTGTATTAGCCTATAAACTACAATATGCCTCTCATTTTTATGTTGTGTGCCAGTGGTTTATATCAAGCATCAGTGGTTGCAGTGACTTGTCTTGTGAACTATTATCAGACATTCTGTGTCAGTAAAGACGGACATCTCTGTCATTGCTAACAGGAAATTTCCTGAGGAACCTGACATTCCCATGAGAATGTTACAGTGAGGGAAAGAAGTATTTGATCCTATGCTGAGTTTGTATGTTTGCCCTCTAACAAAGAAATGACCTATCTATAATTGTAATGGTAGGTTTATTGTAGCTGTGAGAGACAGGATAACAACAAAAACCCAGTGTAAGGGAGTAAGGGAGTGCCCTTAATCCCAGTTTGTTACAGTGCCTGTATAAAAGACACCTGTCCACAGAAACTAGCCACCATGACCAAGACCAAAGAGCTGTCTAAGGATGTCAGGGACAAGATTGTAGACTTACACAAGGCTGGGCTACAAGATTATTGCCAAGCAGCTTGGTGAGAAGGTGACCGCAGTTGGTGCGATAATTCACAAATGGAAGAAACGCAAAATAACTGTCAATCTCCCTCGCTCTGGGTCTCCATGCAAGGTCACACCTCGTGCAGTTCCGATGATTATTCTAATGGCAACGAAGCAGCCCAGAACTACATGGGGGGGAACTTGTCAATGATCTCAGGGAAGCTGGGACCATAGTCACCAAGAAAGCAATTGGTAACACACTATGCCATGACTGATAATCTTGCAACGCCCGCAAGGTCCCCTAGCTCAATACAGCACAAGTAAAGGCCCGTCTGCAGTTTGCCCATGAACATCTGAATGATCCAGAGGTGAAGTGGGTGAAAGTGTCATGGTCAGATGAGACCAAAATCGAGCTCTTTGGCATCAACTCAACTCACCTTGTTTGGAGGAGGAGGAATGCTGCCTCTGACCCCAAGAACACCATCCCCATCGTCAAACATGGAGGTGGACACATTATGCTTTGGGGGTGTTTTTCAGCCTCAAAACCTTACTGACTTGGAGAGGACCTGCAAAGAGGAGTGGGACAAAATCTCTCCTGAGATGTGTGCAAACCTGGTGGCCAGAAGCAAAATTGGGATTTAAGATGTTTATCTTTTGTTTGAGATCATCTGTTTCCTAATGAGTTGTGAAATATATTGGTATTCAAGATTATACAGTGGTGTGAAAAAGTGTTTGCTTTTCCTTTAGAAATGGCTTTATAACCGTTTCCAGACTGATGGATCTCAATTACTTTCTTTCTCAATTGTATTTATTAGAATTTTTTGGATCTCAGTAATCAGGCCTGGTGTGGCTAGAGATATTGAACTCAGGAGTGAAAAAACACTGTTAAGTCATGTATTACCAATGACTTTGTCACAAAAGGCCATGTAGGTTTGGATTTTTTTTTTTCCCTTAATAATAAAATCCTTCACTTAAACACATTTTGTGTTTACTTGTGTTGTCTTTGTTTGATGATCTGACTCATTTAAGTGTGACAAACATGGGGAACAAAATGAGAAATCAGGAAGGGGGCAAACACTTTTTCACACCACTGTAGATTTGTGTATGGGCTCAGCACTTGGATGTTTCTAAAGACAAGTAAATTTTTATATCTAATGTTGGTTATACCCCATTTCCCTTTGGCCAAAGGGGCAGATGAGAGGAAAGTATGCTGCTTAAGGCTACAACAGTAAGACCCTTATATTCACTGTTAGAAGTAATGGTCTGGAGCTTATCAGTGCAGAGATTAGCACCTGTGAATATTCAGTGTCAGCAGGTATCCCATGGAGCCATGCAGTTTTCTATGCAGCCTGAACAAAACATAAAGCTTCATGTAGATACTTCAGAAAGTTGATACATCATTGAGATTTTTGTCTGGTTTTAAATACTAGGAGACTCCTTCTGATATATCTTTGGGATGGGTAAATTTCTTTGCCCAGGGGCTGGGCAAGAGTGTTGATTAAATTGTTTGACTGTTGTCTTTGTTTGTGTCTTTGTGATTTCCACATCCCTTTACAGTGCCCACTTCAGACATTTTTTTAAATGAGTTGTGTTTTTGATAAAGGAACAAGTTATTTTGTTTGACACCCAAGGTAAGAGTTACATTAACATTTTTGACTGTGTTAATAGAGTAAGTTTGATTGAGCACATCAGTGATTCTCAAAGGTTATACTACGTATTTTTTGTATTTGAACGCAATACAAGGTGGTGATTGTTGTGTCACACCAATAAGGCAGAGAAATGAAACAATGCCATTCCATGTCACTGAAGATCCATCAGTATTTTAATCACATACTTCATCAGAGTTTGGGAAGAAAGTATTTTGGCACTAATTAGTGGCTGAGATTAGCTAATTGACAAATGTCCTTGGTTATTTTGTTGTTGTTTTTTTTGTGTGTGGTGTGAAGGTTTTGCTCTGGTTTCAAAGCTTGTGCAGCTTGGTTCTTATCAGTAGTACCTTCATGCACCATGCAGAAATTATGTTAAAAATTGAATCCTTTTAGTTTCTACTTATTTTACAATACCTTGTGCTAAACCTGAGTGTGTGTAGCCAATAATATATACACCATCTTCTTAATACTGTGTAGGACCCTCTCGTACTGCCAGAATGGCTCTGAACCGTCAAGGCACGGCCTCTTCAAAACTTGTAAAGGTATGCTGGGATATTTGGCACAGAGACAATAGCAGTCCAGTAAGTCGCGAGGTTGGGCCTCCATGCATCAGACAACCCCTTTAAACCCTCAGACCATTAATGGACAGTCTTGGGAGTGTGGCAGGAAGCACTATCCTGCTGAAAGAGGACAGTGCCCTTAAGGAATACCATTGCCATGAAGGGGTGTATGTGATCTGCAACATTGTTTTGGTAGGTGGTACATGTCAATGTAACATCCACATAATTGTCAGGACAGTTGAGAGTATTTGAGCTATTATGTCTGGTTTTCAGTGTTCAAGACAAATCCCCTTCCAAAAAACGTGTGGTTGTGAGGTGGTGATACTGTGTCAGGAGTGAGAAAAAGGAAGTGCGGGATGGTGAAGGGGCTTGGGTGAGAAAAACCAAGCAGTGGTCATCACTCCACAAGATAGATGGAAAGATATTTGATGTGTATTTTAAACCACGTCAAACCCATTCTGACAGGCTCCATTACTCTTTGCATTTCTCAATGAGACCACAAGGAGACTTTATCCTCCTCATCTCAGGTATTGCCCAGCAGCTTTCCATGTGTCTCCTGTTTCCACAGCCAGGTTTTGAACCAGTAAACTGTCATTGGAAGCATGGCATCTACCAGTGAGCCACAGGATCTCAAAACGAAATCTTCTTAATAAAGACTCATGAATATTTTGTTGTGTTTGTGGTGTTCGAGAGCATCATAATGATTACTTGTGCATGGAATGATTGGGTGTCTTGTTCTTGATCAGAAGACACCATGTAAAGCCATGCAAGAAATAAACCCAAATCCCTCATCTTGATCAGGATTTATATTGTAATGTCAGGAGCGTAAAAGCATGGCTCCTACCAGAAATCACTGGAATTCGTAAATGTCAGACAGACCAGACATTAAACAGACTTGTACAAAGTCCTTGCAATGTCCAGTTGAGTCCAAGTGTAAATAGAGCAGGTAAAGTTTTGTTTCTGTGCAAAACTGAAAGAAAAATATTTGAGGGTGAAGAAGAAGGGTCATTTTACACCAAGATGTCAGTGAAGAATCAGGTACAGACATTATCCAGTTTAATATATTTACGGAAGTTTTCATTGATGACCTTGAGAAATGAGCCATTATCCTTTTAGGACAAGTCTTACATTCTAGATCAGCTGCCAAGCACTGTGTGGCTGTGACCTCAAAACACCAGCCCTCTGAGACAAAGCTGTCTTGTGCTGAAGTTTATGTACAGTCTCTGCCCTTCAGTCTTAGATCTCATGACCTGCTGTAGCCAGCAGCTCAGCATCACTCATCACCTTGCATTACATTCAGTAGAGGGTTCAAAGTGGGTTTGAGGGCTCCATGTGTTCTTGGCTTGGAGTGAATAAGCTTGCTTTATCTTGAAAGACAGAGTTCAAACATTTTTTCCACCATTTTTACATTTATGTTCCCGTGCTTGACTGCTAGCATTTGCTTTATGTTTGGAGGCATGGCATCAAATGGCATATGGAAATTTGACTTCATTGGCATGCAGGCATTACAGTATGAGGATGAACAGATTAACAATGCACTCCTTGTTCTACTTTTGGTTTGTTAGCCTAGTAGAATTGTGTGCATTGTGTGTGTGGTTGCCTTTCTTGATTTCATCCATCCTCTCTCACTTACTCAGCTTGCTCACAGTTTGAAAGACAAACACCCACCCACACAATGCCCAATCTCTTTAGACTGGAATGGTTGTGGTGCTATATATTCAGCAGCAGAGACATGGTGAGAAGAGCTACATATTAACAGTACAATGTGCAAAATCAGGATTTTAGCATATTAAAAAAAGACCCAGTGAACATTGAATAAATTTTGCATAGAAGTTTCCATGCTCACATAAAAATGGGATAAATTATGGTGAAAAATCAAAATAATGTAAATGCTAATACAATAATATGACCAGTGGAACAGCAAATATAAAAGCAACTATATATATATATATATATATATAATCACATACAAATATATGTAATTTCCGCCCCCTTCAGCATAAATAAGTACCCACCCAAAAGATTTGTCAGTAAACCTTATATTTCCTTTCAGTATCAACATTTTGGGCCATTGGTTGCAAACAGGATTTGTTCATTTGTTCAAGTGATTTTCCTAACAAATTCATTCAAGCCCATATGGCAAAAATGAGTATACCCCGATTAAAGTCTTAGGAGAAAAGCCAAACCTAAGACTACAACATTTTAATGAACAAGAATTCAACCACAGGTGAGTCTAATTATTCATTCATGTGTCCAGCAGACAGGTGACTTTAAAAGGGCATTACTTAACAAAGAAAAGCCCTTCCCATTTCATGTCACAAAACTCCTACACATTTCTTTACACAAAAACGGTGAGGCCTACAAGAAGATCAGCAACGCTTTACATATCAGTCAGAAAACTGTAGCAAAAGTGATCCAAAAATTTAAGAAAAGTGGAAGTGAAACCAGGGTCTTCTGATGAGAAGGGTTTAAGAAGATCGGCATGCAAGTTCACTGCTGTTAGCTAAAGCAGTAGAAAGCTATACTGGAGTGACACCAAACAGCACACACTGCAGAGGAATGACGTGCATGGGTATCGTCCACGAAGAAAGCCTCTCCTAAAGCCCATGCACAAAAAGCATACCTAGAATTTGCTAGGGCTCATGCTGAAAAAGGTGAAGACTACTGGGACTCTATACTTCAGAAATGTATGGCGTCACAAAGGTGAGGATTTCAAAGAAAATTGCATGGTGCCTACAGTAAATCATGGTGGTGGCAGCGTCCTTAAGTGGGGCTGCATGACTTATGTGGGGCTATTATGGAGTCTTCTATAAAACTCTTCTAAAAAAAAAATTGTTCTTGTGTTCATCGAGCTATTGATTAAAATCTTACTTTTCAAAGGGGTTGTATTCATTTATGCTGAGCACTGTTTATATGTATGTATGTATACATATATCACATGGTCTATTTGGTGTTTAGACAGAACACTCTGATAAACACAGTGGTTAAAGAAATGTTGGTTTATCAGCAGCTTGTCTGTTGACCTTCTAACAGATTGTTACAATCTGTTAGAAGGTAAACACACTCGTGACATTATCTTTTGTTGTTCGCAGCTTCCTTTTGAGAAGGAGATCTACTACATCCAGCACTCCATGCTCTACCTGGTTCCCATCTACCTCTTCAGAAAAGGAGGTATGTTTACAAATGTTTTCGCAATATCATGACCAGCATGAGGACTGCTGGACTACAGATGCTTATCAGTATCTTTTACGTGCATGCATGCCGCATTGTCCTGTTTGTGCATATAGCAGTTACATTTACACGCTAGCCATGTAAAACCGTTGCAAATGAGCCTGGTACTTTGCTTATGCTAGAAATGCAGAATGGGAAAAATGATTTAAGCATGAGGTTGTGCTTTGAGACGTTGTTTGAATGAAAACTAGGCTATAGCTAGTCTGCCATCTAGTGTTCAGTATCCACTATTACACCTACTCCCCAGCTTTGATGTGGCTTGGTGTGGTCAGGGCAATTGTTAACACACGTCTGCATGTCTTTGTATTGGTAACCAATGGTGAGTGGAGATTGCATGGAACTGGATGGCAGGGTGTGTGCTAGGAATGAGTGGCCATAGTAAAGGGAGGCTGTTTCACTGCAGTGGGTACAGTGGCCTGGCTGGCATGTGAGCCCACTGTTGGAGTTACATAAGCTTGCAAAAGGACACACCTTGCTTTCCAGCTAGAGAATTGTTTTGCCTTTGTTGGGGGGGGTGGTTGTTGTCAAAATCATGGTGTTTTTTTTCATAAAACTTTAATTAATACTCGAATCTGTCCTAGTTAGTAGAGTAGAATATCAATATGTTATTGATTCATATTTTCTTTTTATATAAAAATGTAATGATAATAATCAAATAAGATGGAATGTGCTAAATGTCTGTAAGAAGTCTGCTTTGAAATGACATTGATGTGTGTTGTCTGAACACATTTTGTATGATATTTTTTATTTATTTATTTTTAACCTTCTCAGAACAAATCTGTACTGATGTTTTGGACAAACCTGATTAAAGTAGGGTTAACCAGACAATGTCAGGGCCAGTAAAGTAGTTTATAACTTACTGTTATACACAAGGACATGACACCCTGTACTGACAATGTATAAAAATAATGAAGTGTGTGTGAGAGGGAGAGGGTTTGGAATGAAGATTGTAGTTCATGAGTCACTTCCCTAGTGTCCCTGAGCAGAAATCATCTGGTCATGCTGCAAGAAGATGGGAGAGGGAAGAAAGGAAAATGCTGGAAGGCGGGTGATTTGCACTGACAAGAGTAAGGGAGGGAAAAAAATGATGAAGTTAAAGAGCTCATTATAACTCTGTGATAAAGAGCCTTTGTGTATTACTGCCCTGTAAATGCTCTTTTGATAAAGTGAACAATACCACCTTTTCATTAGTCTCGTGCCTTCACACACACTGGGTGCTGCAGGGTGTCTTGACCGTGTAGTCATTTGATTCAGCCAGTCTTCTCAGCGTCGTCTGTCTGTGCCAGCTGGACACACAAGGAGAATATAGTCTCATGGGTACAGGGCTACCTGTTTTGTAAAGGTGTCACTTATCCAGCTGATGTTTTATTGCTGTCCAGATGCAAGATTATCACTGAGGAGAAATGTAAAACTTTTATAACAGAGATCCTCTGGAAAACTCATCTAATCCAAACAGATATTATCTGCACCAGGGTTCTACAAATCACCTCTTTTTCCTGTACACTCAGTTAGCTCATACCTGTTAGACACCTGTGTTACATTTGTAGTGTCAATTGTGTGGTGTCAGATGTTGTCATTTTTGTTTTGTTATTTTACACAATTACTCAATATTTATTTTTAAAATAAGAGGAAAAATGTATGTACTCTCATTGGCCGGATTACTCAGCTTTCTGGCAAAGCATCCTTGGCCCCACTTCTTGGGCCCCCAAGGCTTTGGGCGTTTTCACTCGAGAGCTTTTGGCTAAGTGCAAAACTGTTTTTGGGCCACAGAGTATTTAAGGGCCTTCCTGAAACTACCCTCCCAAGTTGTGGACCAAACAAATTCAGTCATTACAGCAAAATACACAGTGAACAAAAACCATTAGTAGGTCTGACGATGTTGAATGTTCTTAGTAACACATCACTACTGATGATCTCACTTTGACTACATTCCACTGTCATTCCAGAAGTACACTGACATCACTACTCAACAAATACTTTTTTAACTCCTGGCATTTGTATTTGTGAATTATACAAATATAGGTGTACTGTATATGTGTTTGTGATCATTTTATCTATGAAATGTTAAATTACATTTCTAGGTGTGTACAAACCGGAGCCGCTGGGTGACATGTGGTGGGCACTTCTATCCACAGGCATTCTCTTCCTCTACCATTTTGTGTTCCTGCAGGGGCTGGGAATGGTAAGGTATACACACACACACACACACACAAACTTCTTAATTCCTGTTTGGCCACTAGTAACAGTTCCTGACCTTTTAGCCGTAACCCCACTTTTTGGGCACCCCTAGTCAACTAATGTTCTCTACAGAGAACACACTTCTGCATGTATTAATGCTAATTTAATGCTATTTTTATTATTTATTAAATAAAATAAAGTGGAAAAACATGAAATGTGAAATCGTGTACCAAAATTTGCGGGAAAATGCATTGTACAAGTTTGTTCCATGTAGAGCACAATTGTCAGCAGAGGATGGGTAAGGCTGCAAGTTTTCATTCCAAACAATCAGGAGCTCACCTGATTCCACTTGATCTCACTCTTCAGAGAGGTTTTTTTGGTACGAAAAGCTGCATCCACACTGACCCTTTCTGGATATGATTTGTTACCACTGATGGATTAACTTATTTTCTCTTAGAAAATCAACAAAACACACAAACTGACTATTAAACTTCTGCGTATGGCAGTATGTTGTATAAACAGAAAAACGTAACCCATTTTACACACTGTGTATTATGCTGAGAGCTTTTACAGCAGTTTCTAGATTTTACCATCAGCCATGAAGCTGCATTTCATTTCCTGGCTGTGTTTACCATTAGCCAGCATTCAGACAGTAGTCCATATGCATAAATTTATATAATTGTTGCTTAGAGTAGTGGAAGTGAGGCTCCCTGGAGCTAAATCTTGGGTCTATTATATAAACACTTGACTTGTTGTTCTGTAAGCTGATAAATAGACTGTGATTTAGCCATCGAAGCATTTCTGATCACACTCTTATTTTCTGAACCAGTCTCATTTGTATGATATTACACATTCACACATTTCAGTGAAGCAGAAGGCACATCCTATGCTGTCTATTATTTCTTGTATTTCTATTACACTACCTGTCAATAGTTTGTAGACTCGTTGCCTTGTTTTAGAATTGGAATTTTTAGTTTTCAATTAAAGTGTCTGCAAATGTTTAAATACTTTGAGCATATTCAGTCTCATGATCCTCAAAGTGCCTTCCTTGATATGAAGAACAGGTTTTAAATGATGGTTTTATTGGTTTAACCCACTGACGGGTTTGACATGCAGTAACAGGTATTTAGCCCGACTCAAAAATGAGAGTCTAGGTGTCTGTTGATGATACCAAAGGCCTATAGTGCCAACAATGTGGATGTTGTTTCTAAAATAAAATCAAACGGGTGTATACATTAGAATATGCATATTTCTAATAAGATGCTAGTACTCTACAGACCAATAACACAATAAAAAAAGGTTTTGATGCATTAAAAATGATGAACTGAGCTTAAACATTGAGAATGAAGTTTAAAAAAATGACCATTCAGAATGTCTCATATAAGGTGGTACACATGACAAGAAATGAATATAAGTAGATCATTATAGTATTTTAATCATGTAATAAATTTCATACATTCCAAAAATGGAATAAAACATTCAACCGACTTTCTGGCTTCTAGTTTGTAATGTTTTAATCTGCATATTGATGAAACTGCAGCAGTATTAACAAACCAGTTAAATTTTGGTTAAATATTGTTTTCTAAATTAGTTATGTTGACTAGGGGTGTGTAAAATATAATAATTCAAGGCATTTTCCAAGGTATGAGTCAAAAAAAAAAAAAAAAAGCTACAAAATCTTATGAAGGTTATTCAGCATTTCACACTGTACAGAATACAGTTAAATTTAGACAGGGCTAAAAAGGCTGGTTTTGTGATGAAACGTGTCCTATGACTGATCATATGCACAATGTGCTTAGTAATACATATTGTGACAATTTATTGTAACTGTAAACATCGGCATAACACCCCCAGACACCAAATATGAGTTTTGTCCACTGTTGGATTTCTTCAAAAAGGCATCAGTGAAAAAAATAAACATTGACAAGAAATTTCAAGCATTAGTGCTGTGTGTACTGTACCATTCTTATACCTATGTTTTGACTCCCCTTCAGGTGACTGAGGTGAACCTGAATAACATGCTGTGTCCAGCCGTCTCGGATCCCTTCTATGGTCCCTGGTACCGAGTGTGGGCCACTGGTCACCAGACCCTGCTTACACTGGTGCATGGCAAAGCACTGACCATTCTCTCTCATCACACAGTGCCTGCCCTGCGCCACCTGCTGGACACGGCACGCCTTCGCACCAAGAAGGTGGACTGAAGCTTCGCGAGGGTTGCGCCTCATACACTCCTGCACTTGGCGAGCCTCCTGCCGTCAGCCCCAAACTCATCTGTTATCGTATTAACAAGTGGTCAGTAAAAGTGTTGCGTGGCTCCCGTGTCTCAGGCAGGAGAAAAACCATAGGTCAACATTTGTAATGGAATATTGAAAAGAAGTCGGAGTCTATTTACTGAGATCAGTAACTGTGAAATATGCCTTGCTTCTTTCCGCAGAAGGTTTTCTGACACGGAGGTGCTGATAACTAGTAACAGACAGACATTTTCTTCTCAAGTTGCCTTCTTTGGTTTACGCTCTCTTTAAAAATGAAGTGGGGCCAACCCAATGTTTTATTGTTTTGTTAAATCACACAAACCCAACATTTCCTACATTTTCATCTGCACTGTATTTTGCCAAGACCTGTTTTATCACCTCTCAACCAAAAACGTTGCCATTTCGAAAACCTTTTATTCAGACAGAGCATAGTAACTTGGTTCGAAAGCATCTATGTGACAATATTGTGTTTGTATCAGAGATGTGTGGTGCTTTCTAGCTTTCCGCTATCCATTTCTTCTCATCATTTTTTTTTTTTTTTTGCATGTAAATAGTGAGCTTTTGAAATGACTGAGCAAAACTTCTCTCCTTCACTCCCAATCAGTGATATAAGACACAGCCTCTTTACTTACTTTAAGCTAATTCTATTATTAAGATAGCTTAAATGTTGTCTGTATCAGTGGTGATATAAGGGAAGGGAGGGACTTAACTGTACTGGATGTAGCTGTAAGGGAAAGTAGCCGCCTCCCCTTAGGGTGTCATGCTGAAATAATCCAACATTGTTTTTTCAGGCACAATTTCATATTAATTTATAAATATTGTGTTTTTGTCATAATGAACTTGTTTCTTTTTGTATTCTTGACATAACACAGTATCCTAACTGCATAGTGCACAGTACATAACAAATATTACATAATATAATGAAGGAAAAGTAACAAGTAAACTAACTTGTTGCAGCACCCTGGACATTGTTAGTGTTTAACACTCCTTTCACCTTCTCGTAGCTTTTATAGCTGAGAAGTCACCTGGCTTCCTCTACCATTTTGTTATTCTTGCGGCCAAGTCTCAAAATGTATAACCTCACAAAGGGAAAGGATGTATTTAGAGAGTTAAAAATATGTATGCTTTGGTGAGAATTTTCTTACAAGCATTCATACAGAACTCTTGGATCTCAACATATACTCATGGAATCCACATGGTTTTGTTGCTGAGGGTTAGGACTACATGGGTAGTAACATGACTGAAAGGGAACTTTGTGAAGTCATTTTTGTACATATTCTGGTTAAATGTGATTACAAATGTGTGTACTGTGGTAAAAATTAAAGTTGTTCCCCAGTTGTCTGGTGTCTCACGTTTTCTTTGATTACCTCACAAAGTGATTACAAGAAATTGAAACAGTTTTGAGAAGGCACTGATTGAAACAAGAAGGATGTGCAGTGTGTGACAAAAATATAAAACTCAAGACGCTTGCGAGTTTTCTGGTCATTCTGGATGGTAAATAAAATGGCTATAGATGCTCCATACACAAGAATTGCTATAATGATTTAATGTATAAAATAAAGGAATAAGCTTATTATACAGAAATACTCAAAACCAATTAGAGCCAGCGGCTATTTGTAGTCTTTGGGTGGGTATGGGAAATCTTTGAATGATTTGAAGACAGCAGTATGAATATAGGAAGAACGCTGAGTAATGTCTGGAACTGAATAGTATGTACAAGTGTCAGTCTGATCTGAATGGGCATTGCAGGTTAGTGATTCTGACGCATGCAGATGCCTCCATGGTAGTCAAATTTCTCTGGAAGGCAGGTGAGCAGAAACTCCCCATCAAAACTGGTCATGTTCAAGCTTTGAAACAGATTGGATAGGCAGTAGTTCACCTCGGCAAAGACAAATTTGAGGTGAGTGTAAACTGCAGTTGTGACAACCTACCTAAGGCCTATAAGGGCTCCATAAGATACTTCCCTTTCGCTTCATCATCGACAGATTTAAATGAACGCATGGGAGTGGCACGGCAATAGCACTAACATTCTAGTTTCTGTCAGTCCTCTTGACCCTTACATCTGCACATCTAAACTAATGGGAAAAATTCCCCAAAGACTGAAGGTTTTTAAACCTTCAGTCTTTAGACTACATCCACGTCTAGGTTTAAAACATACTTGATTAGTCAGCATGTAAGTGTTAATAGGGAGCTTGTGGTCTAGGTGAGATGATTCAAAATAGTTGACTGAGGGACAATTACAATTTTGAAATATTGAAGTATACAGTATTTTACTGGCAGCCAGTAAATGTTAAGACTGGGCTCATATGCTTCAACTTCCTACTTCTTGTAAGGCTGCTCTGGCTGCTGCATCTTTGGGCTAAATGAAGCAGCAAGACAATACAGTAGATCCAACCTTGTGGTAATGAAGGCATGAATGAATATTTCTGCATCATGTAACAATAGTTAACTTAAAAATTTCCAGGTTGTTAAGATGGAGGAAGGCTACTTTAGTAGTATCACCCATGTATACACCTCAAAGATCAGGAAACCAGCTATCATCATGAGAGCTTAAGGATAACCAAGCAGAGGTTCCCAGAGTTGAGTTCCAAAGGACTGAACGAAGTGCACAGCGGTTATGAGTGGTTAAGAGTCCTCTGGCCCAGGTTTACACTTTTCTCAGGAGGGTGAGTGAATGAGCATGCTGGGCTGTTTTCAGGCACAGCAGGAATAGTCCAGGGGCAAACACCACAAACACCCAAATGGACATGCTGCATCTCACCAGATGAGACAGGAACAGTTTTAGGTGTGATAGAGGCTCTTTAACAGTTGTACCTTATGCACCAAAGACGACTTCAGGAGTTTGCGTTTAAGACATTTATTTTGGATCATGAAAAAGATCTGTTATGTCACTGTTGAGTAACAGGAAAATATCGGATATTGTCTTTTACAGTCCTCGGTCTTATATGTGTTTCACAGCAGGTTATGGATTTATGAGACCACACAAAATAAAGCAGCTACTTATGCTTGGTCAGAGGGTAAGACGGTATTATCTTCACTACTGCTGTTCTTGTAATATGACAAGGCCAAAATCCAGACCAAAAAAAAGCCTTACCCAAGTATGAACTTAGTTATTTGGCCCAAAAATCTTTGATACAGAGGGCTGATTTGAAAAAGGTCTATATTTGCTCACTCAGATCAAGAAGGGATTTCTTGATCAAATAATTTTGACAGTCACTACAGAGGGAAGAGTTCATTATTAAGATTGCTTTGAGTAAACTCAGGAATATGGATAGAAGAGGACTAAACTGTAACTAGCTCCATCTATATCATTTTAATCACTGGAAAGTATCATGGCATGATTGCTAAGACATGCTGCTGGTCTCTGAAATTCAGTAACCGTCTGATTTTTAGTTCATTTAATGACAATCTAATATTTTTGTTGTTTTCAATCAAAGAGGAAAGATGGAATAAACAATTGTAGAGTGAACCTCCCAGGCAAAATACATATAAAAATGTTTACTCAAACACTATTTATGCTCTATATTTTGGACATTCTGAGCATGACTGTTGTATCACAGAACAAGCTTTATTGGAGCCATCTAAGAAAAGCATTCACTCAAGTCGTGTAGGATCCGCCAGTAGCTAATAATTCCAGTGGTAGATTTAAGCAGACTTTTTGAAATGACACAATGCTAAATGTTGCTCTTTCAGAATTTTTTATTGGATAAATGATTTAAAAGGTAATAACAATGTTTAAAACTACATTATCATCGCCACAGCCATAGCTCACATACCCACTGATAATCCACCTATATATAAGATCCCCCCCACACACATTTTTTTGTTCATTTTGTCATTTTTCTACTTTTTTTATTTTTATTTTTGGAGCCATACTAACATAGTCTTAATAAATGCCCATTTCAAGTCTCATCACACTAACAGCAAATTCAGTGGGGAAGGAGAGAAGGGTCTAGTTCTACAGGTGAGGGTCTTTTTTTTTCCCCAGGTCATTATTTCATCAACAATTTCAAGTTACTAAAGCAAAGAGAATCCAAACTCAAAATAAAGGAATTAAAAGAAACTGGTGGGTATGAGGGGCTACGCCAGGCAACCCCGGAGCCCGCTGTGCCAATGCTGCACAAATCGTCAATCAGTGTGTTGCACGTCCAAAACTCAGCTCAAAGTTCCAGAACATAGAAAACCACTAAAATAATTTAGAAACTAGATCCAAAATATTTTTTTTTGAAAAGAATTAACTTTTGATGTACAAAAACAGTCATTTTGTTTAGTTTTTTGGTTTTTTCATTTTTTCTTACAAAATGTTCTCAAACACAAGTTTATTGTAATCTTATTCATGTTATTTATTATTATTTATACTTTTTTCTTTATCTATCAGTGCGATTGTATACCAGTGCTGCTACTGGGTCCAGAGTAAAGAAAAGAGGCTTTTTTTTTTTTTTTTTTTTTTTTTTTTTTTTAAAGGGCATTTAAAA
>JBBJLS010000023.1:908197-920252 GCA_037577275.1 Bryconaethiops microstoma
AAGGGGGTTTTTTTTTTTTTTTTTTTTTTTTTTTTTTTTAAATGGCATTTAAAAATAAGGATCAACGCATCTTTATATAAAGTATAACTGCTGGTCTTAGGAAAAAACACATTAAGAAACCCATGAATCTAAGAGGCACGCTATGGGGTTTTCTTTTTCAAAAAAATATACATAATAACAATAATGAAAAAACAAACAAAATAAAAAAATGTGCAACCTAGTACTACACAGTCGCCAACACCTAATAAGGTGCGAAAGACGGCTACAATGAAAATTCATTGAACTTAGGTTGCTAAAACCCTAAAAGAATGTTAGAAATCGTACAAAAAAAATTCTAAACAACAAAAAAAGACTGAGTGAAAGAAAATGAACAAACAGAGAGACATTTCTCTTGCAGGGGTGTTTTTTGGAAGGACAGGAAGGCAGGTCTTAAGAGCAGCATTTGGACATGGCTGGAGGCATCTTTGGTTCGGTCGAACACACAAAGGTAACATGAGCCTACAGATTCCAAACAGTATTCCAACTACAGGATGAATAGAAGCAGGACCTAAACCTGTCATGGGAAAACCAGACTAATTTTACTCAGGGTGAGTAAACAGTTGAAAATAGATAACTATGTCGAGGATCAAGTGGAGAACGGATAGTTTTTCAATCTGGGGCAGAATGTGCACACTACACTTTACAGCATAGGTATTCTATTCCTTTTTTTGCACACAGTACACATCTTGTTTTGAACTGTAAAGTTTATCTGGAATACATTTTTTCTGTATATTTTTATTACCTTAGTTTAGCCATCTGATTTTTCTCATTTAAATTTTACTAATTTTATTGCACAGTCTCTTGGGCTGACTAAGGGGCTCTTTTCACTACATGATGTACTTGTGTAATTATGTATGAGAAAGAATCTTGAATGTGTGATATACAGTGGAAATGGCCACCAACAAGCATAGTCAAAACTCATCTTTGCTCAAATCATGGGCAGCTGAAGCATTTTTAATCATGGGCAGCGGAAGCATCGCTCTACGTCTCGACTGTTGTCAGGTAGTGGAAAGAAAGGGGGGTGGGGGGTTTGATTTGCTATAATGGTTCCGGCGCCCATGGTTGAAATGATGCGACAGTAAGACAGTCAACAGTTTCATTTAGCTTCAAAGTGTTCAAATGTTTTGGGCCCAACAACCAATAGTGCCAGGGACTGTGTAATTAACCTACGTCCCCAAAGTGCATTTTCAATGTGGACTGCTTTGATGACACTCGAACAAGCCTTCAAGTAAACTTGAGCAGGAATTTATGAGGAAAAAGTCCATGCCAACTTTCGACTCAAAAGCATGGCAAAGGTTTGGCTGGATCTGACAGTACTATGAGATAAGCAGCATAATGCAGTTTACTTTATGGCATTCTCCATAGTGGAATGACCTTCCTTGATCTGAGCTGTTAAGAAAAACCCACTCCAATATGGCTGAGTTTCTACAACAACAGTGTCTGTCAAAACACCAAATACATTGTTCCATATAAACTATCAATGTGTAGAGCAGGTATGATTTTGGGAAGTGTTTTGGCCACATTATGCAACATCTAACATGCCTGGTTGAATCAAGTTCAGGATGGCGTGAACCACAATGATGAACACCAGCATTACAGAGTACTTCTAACGGCGAATGCTTGAGTCGATTACTTGAATGGATTTCTTTGACGAGGTGGCCCAAGTTCAGGTAATCCATTCCCCACCCACAAAACCATTTTCTTAGCCACTATTACTAGGTCAAACAAGCTTTTCAGAATGCTGACAAAAATGCCATTCAGCCTAGTGAGGAACTGCAGCACACAACATGTATTTATTTTTAATTATTTTAACTCTGCATGTGTAGGAAAGGTCACAAAAAGAAATTCAAATGGGTATAGTCAGATCTTTATCCAAGCAGAATGTGTACAAAATATCAGACCACCTAGATATTTGGTGGCATTTTTACCTTCCAATACATTTAACTTGTGGATACAGATGGGTTGAACTCGATGTTGCATCTTCAAACAAAAATGTCTTCAGGTTTAATCGTTTTGCCAAAACTCAATAAAGCTTGTCAAACCTAGAAACAGTTTCTATGTAAGAATGTGTTGGTGAGGTCAGATAGGCCGAGCCTCTAGTTTGTGCGCACTTCTGCCCTAGCTACCTACTGCCCAACAGATGGGATGAGAAGCGTATGCCCGTTTCCCCCAGGCCATGAGGGAAGGATGGGGTTAGACTTGTGACTCCTTGTCCTTTCAAACCTGCAGGAAATTTTCAATTTGTTACACTGGTAAGAACAAAGAACAAAAAAGAACACCTGTAAAACAGATCTGCATATATCAAGGATAAGAATAAGTCTGATATGATCGATGAGTCCGCATGACCAGTCACATTTAACTGCGACCACCCCCAACAATAAGGTCCAGTAGCACCATTTTATATTGTCTTTTTTTTCCTCTTGTCTCTAGAGTTTCTAGCAGTGAAACAAGCATGCCATGATTCAACATTAGGCCCTCTGTACATACATGCAACAAATGTATTGCAAATGTGTATACATTAGTCTCACATGTATGCAAAAGACTTGGTGTACTTGGTTTTGCAGCAGAAAAAAAAGGATTCAGATTGTGCTGTATTTTACCATGGACCAGAAAATGGTGACGTGACCGTTCAACAATTGGAGAGTGGGAGGGGTGGTGGTGTTGCTTGTGAACTAAATGTGCTATAAAACATTTCTATGAGACACTTTCTGGCTCGTTTGGAGCCAGACATATCAATGTGTTTTCTGTTGCCTTCATAACATCATTAAGGATCACACAGGGAAAAACAGTCACAGCTGGACAATGGGAGGCCTCAGTGAAATGGTTACACCTTTGAGAAAACTTGACAAGTCCAGCAAACCAAAAATAAAAGCTGCACTCATTCTGCTCACACAAGTCTGAGATTTGCTGGCCCGCAGGTTTTTTTAAATTAATTTTTTATTTTGTTTTTTGCAGTGCAGCAGCAGGAGTCAAAATCGAACTTATCAGTCAAGACTCCAAAACGTCGTCACAAACTGTTTGAACCTTCAGGGCAACATTTTACTGGTCCAAGATTATTCAAAACACTTTTAAGGCAACACAAATGAAATAAGGGTCTTTTTTTTACTTTCAAAGAGCTGTGTATGACTGTGGATGGAACACCAAAAAAGCCCTTAACATTTTGCATATGAAAACAAAGATAAAGATAGTCCCTCCTACAGCAAAAGCATCTCACCCTTTCCCTTCTCAAATGAGACAGTGATCGGATTTCAGAAGCTGCATCTACTGAGAACAGGAGGCTTTGTTTAGAGAAACGATGAAATCACACGTGCCCAATAAACAGAATTTAGCTATATCTCATCATACTATTCTTTTAAAAAGGTTACAATATCAGTGTGGAAGAACCCCCCCACCCACTTGATCAAAAAAGACTGTATCTTTGTCCAGCCTAAAAGAGAAGGTTGAATACCTGGAGACAAAAAACTATTAAAAACACGTTTTCAAACAAATTAACTAGATTCTAGCATTTTATGGCAGAGCAGAGAACCGCAATTATTATCACCAGTCACAACAGCATGCGGTTTATGATGAACACAGTCACCAGAACAGCCGCATTAGCCTGACTTGAGGGTTCACGAAACGATCATACTGATTATGGCAACCACAGTCAAGCTTGCGGTGTTCATATTGTGGATGTAAACATCGCTCGTGCCAAGCATCATGAGAAGTTGTGGTGGTTTGGCATGAAAATCTTGAACATGAGGTAACATCTGAAGAAGTTTAATGCTGCAGAAGTTCCAGCTCGACCGTGAGGAAATCGACAAACTGGTGGTACCACAGTACAACTTAATCAGCCAAACGCCAGAGAATGTGTTAGAGCTGATTTCTCCACAGGATTAGATCAGAAAAACACAGAACTCAATTTCCTGGTCCAAAAAAATAAAATAAATAAATAACCAACCACAGCTTTGAGGGGTGGAGATTCCAGCTCTAAGTAAACAAATTCCCACTTATGGGGACGAACAAAGAAAAAAGTTGATTGACCAACCACCCGAACAAAGCATGCACTAAAAAGAGTATGGCTTTTTAAAAACTTGTCCCTGTCATTTTAACTAAGTCTCTAGCACAGGCTTTCCTCTCCGTGTGAGTGTTTGAGAGAGCAGTGGCAGACAGAGGGTAATATCTATGGTGTGATGTGTTAGACAACCCACTTAACACAAACTATACATGCCATCTTCTCAGGTACACTAATATTTGCTGGTGTTGCTAGCAAATGTGGAGATAGCCTGACCTCACATTCTTGACAGACTAAGGTTATAAAGGTCTTATCTTCGACCACCTGCTACCACAATCTGAAACAGCTTGAAGAAACAAGTGAATTTACAGACCGGGGAAATTCTTATCATGAACAACAACCTGTGTACACTATGGCTTCAACTGTTTTTTTTCTTTTCTCCTCCCACATGACACACTACAAATCAAACAAAAAAGTTGACTGTTCAGCTGAGCCAAAATAATGCTATTCAAAGTGATGTTACGGAACTCCATCAATGCGAAGAGTGGCTCTCCCTGGCATTGTGATAAAATATTTTGGCTTTTCCAAAGGCTAACTTAATCTAGCGGTTTCTCCTGACGAGTTTGCTCACACATCAACACAAGTCTAACACCACAACCAGAGGAAAGCAAAGCAAACTGTCTTCAGCTAGTCCGTCTTTGGCTAACTTTACAGTTACATAGCATAACTTGAAACCCCCACAACTCAGAATTTCAAAATCTCCCCCACAACGGTCAATTACTTTCCAGAGGAAATCACACAGAGAGGAAAGAGAATCACCTGAACTCTGTGGTCACCTACATGATTCACACAAATAAAAACTAATGAAAAATGATAAAAGCAAGCATAGCAACAAAACTGGTCTGGAAAACTACGAGCAGAGTGGACACTACGTGACTTGAGCCCCAGTTACAGCATCCAGACTGATGAACTCAATTCAGGTTGACTCTTAAGCCAACCCCTGCAATTTGGGAGATCTTAACTTATGCCCCATTTTTAGCCTAATGGACCTTTTACAGAACCTAGAACCTACATGAAAGAGTCCAGAGTGGCCAGCTATGCAAAAGCTCAAACTGATTTTGCAAGTGAACTGTTTTTGCCAGTCAACCGTTGCTCAGGTTTTTATAGCTGGTGCATCTTCTAACAATTTCACTAGTATTCCAATGTCAATCAGTCTATTACAGGGTTGTTTATTCTGTGGGAGAACGCAGATAATGTCGCCAGTGCATGACAACCTGCCACAGCCACTCACAGCACCACATAAACTATCGTTAGGTGCAAGTACCCCATTCTTCTTCAGTGTGGTAGACCGCACTGAGTGATCAGAGTGAAAACATGTGCTGCTTGTAACCTGGACACAAACCGTGTAGTGTTCACCTGGCACAAAGCTTAGAGCAAATTCGGCATCGGCAAGACTAGCCTCTCATTAATATGACTCATTTCCATCCACAGACTCAAAAAACCTGATTAGGATTGTTGGGGAAAAAAACTTTTACAAAAAAATATAGTAGTTGTTTATTTGCTTTTAAAAAAAGAAAAAAGGGTTATAAGTCGATATATATGCTGCAAAAACTAAATAGAAAGGATAAAAAGGAGAAAATAAAAGTTTTTGTTTTTTCATAATCATGACTCTTCTTTGCCACCCGCTGCCATGCCGCCATTTTGCAGACTGTTGGCATGGCAACGGAAACTATCATCATAAAATGGTACAGTAGTAGAGATAGCTAGACCATGAGGGGGCAGGCTCTCCCGGGAAGAGGTCCGCGGAGAGGTCCAGTGACTGGTCATGCGGCTCGCTGTCAGGAATAATGGTTGTAAGGGGGGAGAGGGTGCCCGATGCCGTTCTGGTAGTGGTGGTGCTGGCGATGAGTGATGTACTCCGCGTAGCTCATAGTCATCTTTTCGCTACGGTACCTAAAAGAACAAAGAAAAGTAAAAATGTGGAATCAACAGGGTGAATAGGGTATAAGTAACATCCACAAAGTAAAACAATGCCTCAGAGGGTATACCCTATTAAGGCAGTAAGATCTACAGCAATGCTCTACTGCATCAAGTCCCTTCAGTTTCTAGGCGTACCATGTGCCTCCCAGAATACGCATCTTGTACAGGGCTAGAGGTTATTTCCAAAATCTTATCACAAAAAACTTTTCCCTGTAATTTCATGCCACACAATAATTATGTCAACTTAACATCTGAAGTGTATTTTGAATACTGAAGAAAAACTTTATTCTGGTGTAAAATTGATGCACCTAACAGGTTTGTGCTGTTTTCAGTGAAGGATTAATAGCCTTACCCACACCCATGAAGTGAACACAAATTTCCCTCTATTCGAGTTCAAGACTTTGCAGCCAATAAGTGATTGAGGAAAACATAATTTTATACTCATACATTCCTGATGTAAAAATTTTGATTTCCATAATTACATAATCATTTAGACCTCATCTCCTGGCATGCTATCATTAGGAAATTTGGCAACATCCAACATTCAGAATCAACATTATATCAGGGCCTGGGCAAAGCACAAATTATGGAGTAAAACCTTAGTATGAGCGATCATTAATGCCTCCATCACAGCTTTGCAACAAATCTAAGTTTTGTCCTTCTCTGGTCAACTGTTCAAGCATCACTATTTAAATTCAATCTCTTAAATCATTCAACATCTGAAAAACGAGCCTGGGAGTGCATGCATGTAGCCTTTGTGCTGGCAGACACATGGCATGAGACACCTAAGCATGCGTGGAAAGGTACATTTACTCTGGAGCTGCATGCCGGAATGAGTAGAGAGCCTATGATTAAGTCAGAAGGACTCAAGAGCATTGGATGCTCAGCTCAAGGGGTCGAGAAGGAGTAGGTTGAAGAAAATACATTCCATATTCTGCTGCCTAGTCTTTCTAAAATGGATGGAGCAAGTGAACAGTCCACTAACAGAGCCAGACGGAGGTGAAAATCGTCAGCAGGGATTCAATCACTAGTATCTAGACTGGGGCTTGTCATTTGGCTCTAGTCCTTTACCCACCAGCAGGCAAGGCTTCGGGCCCTTTCACATTCAAGCTTCTGTTAGGTCCCCTTTGAGTTAAGGCTTCAGCCTTTTTCCATCTTGTGAGAACATGAAATGGGAAAGCAGATCACGTTGGAAATGACTAAACTGCAACTCGTTCTATATCCAATCAGTGATGCCCCATGTCATATTTCTTATTTCTTTTATTACTTATCAGCAGCCATATGCTTGAGAAAAAAATAGATGTTAAAATATTACCAAGAAAGTATGAACAAAAAATGTACATGGAAATGATCTTCAGTCTCCCAGAAAACATCAGAGCCTTAGTACAACCTAAAGGAAAGTGAAATGAAACTTACTCCATAATTTTATAATGATTTCAGTGTTGCAATGGTTCTAGTGTACCCAAGTTAATCAAATTTATTCATGCATCATTCCAAACAACACTGTTTCAGTCTTTAGTTTATCCTTCAGTGAACATAAGAGATGGAAAATGTTAATTGAGTTTCTCCTGTGCTTCTTCACTTCCATCTAAAGTATACCTTTAGAGATTTACAGCCACAATGGCTTCAACTGTTGTAACTGTAGATTTAATTCCAGGTTTAGGACACAGAATCAAGGTCATCCTCACAGTTCACCCCGGAGCAAGATGAGCAATTGCTGAGAATCAGACACCAGCTCTCTGGATGTCTTCAGCAGCCGGGTAGAAAAGCAGGAGAAGACCACAGGTGCAATGGATGGAACAGTGTTAAGTGCTCTATGCGGCTCTTGATGCACTTAGCTGGTCATGTCGTCACACAAACCCACTGAGACAATTCATGAGGAATGAGAGAGCACTGCATTGATGTTTACTGCATATATTCCAACTCTTTCTTAGAAAACTATTTGAACAGTTCAGTAAGAGTACAATATACATATATAGTATATGGCTTCCGTGTTGAAAAATGCACCACTCTTCTAAAGATTCTCACTGGTATTAAACAATTCAGTGGAGCAGTCAGTTATCTGCAGTCAAGCAGCTTTGACTCAAATCTTACAGCCATTGTTCACCTGGAGTGATCTCAAATAAATGGATCCCCAATACTTTTGGCTCAAGATAATGCAGTATTAATTCAGTATAAACACAGATAATCTGTATTAATTTTTATCCAAACTGTTCATCCAAAATTGGTCCTGTGCCAGTGCTGCTGTTGTTTCAGTACTTTTGTATGGAATCATTTTAACATCATGACTACTGCGGTTCAGAATACTGTAATATAAATGTCTGTTCACTGCTAAGGTAAGTGCTTTGGTATGATCATATCAGAATTATCTAATATAACCAGCTTTAAAGCATAAATTCATAAAAGGCAACCATCACCTTCAACAACTACTCTGGAAAAAAAAAAAAACAGCCACAGTGTGACCATGATCTATAAAAGGCTTGATAACTTCCCCAGTGTCTTCATCTATTAAGTTTTTACTACTCTCAACACTTGAATCCTGATGCACCTTTTCTCCCTTGCTGATGCCTCTTTGCATGTTCAGTGTAGTCTTAAAGTAATTTATTTGTTGTGTATATCTTGCTTATTGTTTTGGTTTATTTATTTGGAACCATTACCAGTTATCTTTTACACATTAATACATTTCGTTCTTTACTAACTAGATTCTGTTTAAACAATTGTGCAGCAGTTTAGGCAGCACTTGTTCATTTTAAAATGTAAACAAAACTGACTTAACCTTACATTTGACCTTTGCATCAAAGTAACTAATTACAGCGACTGCAGTGGTAGTGGGTTTGCATGATATCTAATTATTTTACAGAATATTTTGAGTGAATACAAAAATGAACTAAAAGTGGTTCAAAGGAAGCTTTAATAAGTATTTGCTTACCTGGTCAATTTGATGGTCTTCCTGAAGTCGTTTGTGATGGGGGCTTTGTAACCTCCCTTTCGAAGTAAGGAATCTATGGTCTGAATGTGGTCCCATCCTGTGAGGCACATAAAGCACATAAAACTTCCTTTGCAAATTATCGAGGACAACTGACCCCGTTCTTGGCTAGGTGACTGTGTCATAGTACAGTGCAGATGTTCAATAGAGAAGAACTGGTTTTAGTTGGAAAGAGTTACTGCACAGATTCTGGCATGTGGCTCCTCAATCTAAACAGCTTTGGATATCACACAGGACCTCATCATTTGCATTTGCAGAGACCAGGTTCAGTCATTTAGCCACATTTCTTTATCCTAAGTGGAGTTCATGTATGGGGAGCAAAATTGGGGCACTGCCATGAATAGGTCACTTTCCACAGCCAATGCGGCTTGGCAGAGAAGTTAATCTTCTCACCTTGCTCCTTCGCAACCTCTGGCAGGTAGGTGGCGGTGCGCTTTGATCCTTTTTCATTGAAAAATTCTATCCTAATGCCGTGAACACCCACCTAGAATTGTTTGAAAAGAAAAAGGAGAAGACAAGGAACACAATAAAAACATCCCATCTTAACACCAAAAACGTAAGTAAAAGGTTAATAACAAATATCACATTCCAAAATCTCATTATCTGAATATAATGATCAAAATTATGCTTGGCAGGTTTCATATGCATCAGAGGAGGTATGTAATTGCCTTTGTCGTCCTTCATCTGTGGTACTGTCTTGTGACAACTGAGCTTATGATGCGGAAGAGAGACAGAATATTGGGACTACAGCTACCAAAGACAAAAAAGTGGGTAAGAAAATAATGCCTTTCCACACAGTTTTGTGTGCAAAAAGAAACAGCCAACACCCACTCCGACCCCAACCAAAAGTAAAACTCACACTCAAGTAACTTGACACGAAGGATCGTGGTATACTTATGTCTGGCACACCAACTAACAAAATTAAATATTTAACCATTTCAGTCTATTTTCTGATCAGAATTGCTAACATTGAGAATCTGCATGGTGTGTGTTTGTGTGTGCATAAACACAATGCTAGGCATGAATATATATATACACACATACATACACATGTCTGTGTGTGAGTGTGTAAATAACACTCTTGTTATCCCGTGGAAAGAACGCGTCTTAAATCAGTAGATTAGCTAGAGCAAATTTGACATGATGAGAAAGTCATCTACATGAGAAATTATTTTCTGCTCAGTGATGTGGAAATATATTGGCTTGGCAAGGCAGCAGTGAACAGAGAACTTTTTAAAAAATTGTTAACCTCAGCTACCATGGTTTGCCTAGCCAAACTACTCTCATTTAACAAAGTAAAATGTATGCACTATTTTACAAACCAGCGTTACCTCTACCAAAACTGGTTATGTTTGTAGGATTACAAGAATGGCTCCCACAGAACGTCAAAAAACCTCTAACTGGTCAGAGTGCTCATATTGTGCAAAAATGTGATTATTCATAGGGCAATATCAATAGCTCACAGGCACTTGTGATAATATATAATAAAGACAAATCATCTTGCTATGCAAATAATGTCTTTCATGTAAGTGCAAACAACGCTATTGTGAAGTATGTGTGACATAGGGTCTACATGAATCTATGCACTTCATGCCAAGTTAGAAGCAATTAAATTTCCAGGGCTTCCTGCGGTGACAACATCTGACATACGTAATTTATTTTCTGAAGTGAAGAAATGTCTACAACAAGAAAGAGGATTAAGAGTTGGCAAGGAGATTATGTCCAAGTGAACACACAAAGAAAAGGTACATTTTGGGACAGTTATGAGCACTTTTGAAGCAGCATGAGGTGGAGAATAGATTGGAGAGCTAATGTGCATCTGGAAAGATGCAGGATTAGAGTGAACACTGAAATGAGGGAGAGTGCAGAGGGTAAGGGAATGAATGTAATGACAGGATACAAGCCCTGCAGTGGGCCTGGGGCAACAATGAAGCAGACAGGGTCAGGGATTGTTCTTTGTGTGACTGGCTACTGGTCCGCACAAATATATACGTCATCACTCCACACCCAGGGGTGCTTTTCTGTCTGTGCCACTGTGGGTCACTGAGGACAGCCAATGACGGCCCTAGTGTCCGCACAGCACATACATGAGTGTGTGCAAGCAGCTGTGACTGTGAATCATATGCGCTCAAGGTGTAAGGCCAGGCTTAGCCTATGGGGCAACACATTTCATTAGGACGTGAGGACGTGGCTAGTGGCTAATGTGGCAAAGCTGTTTTTCTCACAGCATTGCCTGGTTGTCTCTTCTTCAGACTGGGGGATTTACAGCCCAGTCAAGAGAGAATGAAAGAGATGGAAAGAAACACAAGTCAACATTGGCCAAAACAATGTACCTCAGCTGATAAAGAGCTGAAGAGAAAAGCACACCCAATACTGTCTCACTTCTTTGTAAACCCAGATTTGTCTGCTGGGTGTTATTTACACAGGTTAAAGACAAAGATTGTGTGTTACACTTGGGTTTGACATTTTAAGACATTCTAAGTCCACCCAAAATCAAAATTCCAAAGGGACCTTTTCAACCTTGTTATTTCTCAGGTCAAGGTCTGCAGGCTGTGTAGTGACTGGGCCATCTAACATCGTTACTGTAACTGTGAACATGCTGACCTTACAACAGAATACCCTGGAATCGTACCTTTCACACCACACATGCTCGTGCACATCATTTTATATGTCTGATGAGAAATCAATAGTTGTTCACTAAGCAACATGCAACCAATTCACATTCACATTGTGACTGTCTGTCAGATTAAGATGTTGTTGCTGGACTGTAATACAATCACACTGTCCTGCTTTTAAATTTAATTTTATAGGTTTATATTTTTAATATTTAGTCATTTGGTAATAGTTACTTAGATGAAAGCTGTTAGTGGTGCACAAAGAAGATCCTTGAGTCTGTTTTAACTAAGACACCGTTTTGACACACCTGCCCCAACATGTAATACTAAAGTGTTATGTGGGTAGCTATTTACAGTGTAGCCATACAGTTGTGGTCAAAAGTTTACATACACTTGTAAAGAACATAATATCGTGGCTCTCTTGAGTTTCCCGTTATTTCT
>JBBJLS010000023.1:925538-936221 GCA_037577275.1 Bryconaethiops microstoma
AGGTCCATAGAATTCTAAACCAATTCAAGAAAGCAACAAAAGAAAAAAGAAAACACCTAAAAACATGACATTTAATGCCCAAAGTTTTTACTAGCTAGCTAGAAGTCCTGATCTCTAAATCTGCCTACTAAGTTTTTGGACTTTACCCGTGACCCAACACGGTACCAAAACAATGCATCCCTGAAAACAGCTCTCGTTAGTGAAAAGCCAGAGTAAATGTTTTTAAAGGCCCATTTGCGTAACTACAGGCAGAACTTTTTATTTTAATTTTTTTTTTACAGAATTCATTACAGAATTCATTAACTTGGTGAATGTAATACTTAACTGTAGAGGAGCTTTCATAAGGCTACATGACACCTACATTAGTTTTAATGGAGATGTAATGTTTTTTTAAAATTATTATTATTCAAAACAATGAAGTCAATGAACTACACTTTTCTGAAAGCGAAAAGCTTGATGTTTTAGGACTGTTTGGGAACATGACCTACCCTATAGCACATACAGTGGAATCACCCTAGCAACAACACCAGCCAATAGGATTCCTGCAAGAGCTTAAACTTGCAGCTAATGGAAACTGGTGTTCCAGATGTCCACATGTTAGAGCAGCAGAACCGTTTGCACGAGCCCTCCCCCCAATTTAACAGTTTTTTTTTTCCTGCCACCTGGCTTGCTGCTCGCCCCAGAAGAGCCGGTTTGGGCCATTTCCTCACATGACCAAACACAGCAGCATCCCAAGAAGCATTAGCAAGGGTGAGAACGTGGCAAGCTGTGTGTCATCAACAGAGTATTCCTTCAACACCGTGCACAGCACAAACAGACGATGCCGGTAATAAGAGAATCCACTGCAACACGTTAGAAAACTAGCCTGGCAGCTGTCTATACACTCTCCTGTGAGTCACGTCACCCTCCGTTTCATGTTTGCCTTTGTGCACCAGATGATATGACAGGCCAAGCTCTGAGAGGGCTCGAGCAGACAGTGCGAAGAACAGAAAAGGGCCTCTTGCTGCCACTCAGCATTTCTCTCCCCCCACCCAATAGACTGCAAGGGCCTGGGACGTGCAAAACGTGGCTGATAGATTTAATGTCAGAGAAATTCAGGGAGACCGAGCTCTTCAGTTAGTCCCCATTCAGAAAACACTTTTTGCTTTCTATTTCATCAAAAGTGCAAATAAATCACAATCAACTGCAACTGACAACAACGAAGTCAGCTCAACTATTTTACCTTCAAGATAAATGGTCCATGAGTCCAGTGAAATACAACACAGAACTACTTTTTCCAATCAGCACCTACAAGAACTAAGTTGACATACATACAGCAACCTCAAAAGGCACAAAAAAGATCAGACTACACTCAGATCATTCATCATGGGCTTTTAAACAACAGAAAAGGATCCTGTCGTCTACGATGTATTATTGTTTGACCCAAACAAAGAGCAACGCTGATACACTGCCTAAATATTCAGTTCTATTTCTAAGCTGAATTGAGTGGTTCAAAAGGTTAACAATAGAGTTACAGATTATATAAACTGCCTCCAGTTAATGGGATGATTGGGACACAGACAACTGGCAGCAAGCACCAGCGGTGTTGAGACCAAACCAGGTGTGCACTGTGGAACCTGCCGAAAAGAGGATGGGAGCATAGTGTGAGAGTTGCACGCTCACAGGGGTACAGATCTGACTGGTCCATAAACGTGGTAGAAAATATCTTTTGACTACATTTGGAGACCAAACTATAAGGATCAAGTTAGCTACTAGATTAGCTACTTATCCATCATTATTTACCTTTTCTTAAATAAAATCTGATGTGTGTTTAGAAACAGTCGCTGAAGCAGTGATTATGTGCTGGGGGATAAAAAGTCTCAAAATGTTAGAATTAGAGAAAACCCACCACAATCAAATGGACAGACAGTTTTACTAAGTTTTTTTTTCATGACACAAGGTGAACAAAATATTTTAAAAATGTAAAAAGTTTAAATAACCTTAGACATTGGGAAACAAAGTTCAGCAGCTGCTGACAGGCCTAGACTTAATAGTAGGCATATTGATCTGCTTGTGTGTGTATGTGTGGCACTTTATCTGACGAAAATGTAGCCTTAAGGGACAAAATGAGCCATTCAGACATTTACATGGTTATGTAACCACAAGCAGAGCACTATCCTGAGTGTGTTGAGGCTTTCAGACAAGCTCCTTGGACAGTTCTAAAAGATGCAATGTCAGGCTTTAATAATCAAAATAATCCAGTGGGGCAGGAGATGGTCTGTACCTCCGAGTCTAGAAGGCTGTTCCCTCCAATAAGTAACATATGCAGCCTCTTAGGTGCCCTGAAACAGAAGGGGCATTCCATGCCATTGCATGGCTCTTTTATATGGGTTGTGTTATTCACAACACTGGCAGAAAAAAAAGAACATAGGTATATATGATTTTGCTTACAAAAACATAAGACTAAATCAACAATCATTCTACACAGATGCACGCACAGCATTTTGTTGGGCTGCAACAAATGCTCAAAAAACTTGATAATCACTTGAATAGCCTATAATGTTTAACAAAAAAACGCATACAGTAAATCCCCACTTCATCGCGGTTCAGCAGTCCCAACTTCAGTCTCAGAACCAAACCAATAATTGATTGTTGAGGCCCCCGCACATTCAAGGAAACCACAGATATCTTCAATATCGGGGTAATATCGGCATTTTACATTCTAGCACTGCAGGAGTGTACACAGTACGAATACGGGTTTACATAATGTATTAAGCTGACTTTAAAATGAAATTAAAGTGTTTGAGGAGCATATCTGGGGGAATATTTATAATAGTTTAATACTACAAAAATGGGCATTTTTAGGCATTTTTTTATCTCATCATGTAAGCTTTTTGTAAACATTTACACTATTTAAATATTCACAGCTGAAAACTAAAACAATAGGCACTCTGCGCCCCATTTATCACAGAACACCATTATGCTGGCAGTGTGTGAAACTACAATGGCTATTTAATTAGTAAAGGGAAGAAGCTTACCTGGTAAGGGTGTACTCCCTGAGTCCTGAGTGCAGGTTCATGGCAGAAAATGTACCTATACAACCCCTCAAACGCTTGTCCCGGCCTATTTTCCAAGTGACAAACAGTGGGCTGTTGGAAAGAGAAGAAATAATATATGTATCACTGTATAGAAAAAATGTACTTTACATATATTCATGCATTTTAAGTCTAACAAGCAGGACGCTATTTATGTTGTAGTACTAGCAGTAGTAATAATAATAACAACCTCACGGTATAAAGGACAACTCAAACAGATTATGCTATTACACACATTAGCGATTTATTCATTACAGATGATTCATCGTCAATACAGGCCTAAAAATAGATAAATACTCTTCTACTAGTCACACAGCATCTGCTTATCGTGTTGTGGATACAGATGAAGACACACATGGAGGCTGAATGACGAAATGGAGCTTAAATCGATTTTTGCTGTGACCGCATTGAGTGACCACAATACAGTATATAACTGAGCTAAAGAGCAGCTGTAATATGCTTAACGTCCGTCCACATGCAGATAAACACAACCAGTTTTATCAAACAGACAAGCTAGTCCAATTAATTATCTAAAAGCCATGTAGTCCATTCATCCCCCACTCAGAACCATGAAATCCATGGCTTTGTACATTTTCAGAAGATGACACGACAGGGCCAGGGAAAATGCTGCTCTACAACAGATACATTTTGAGCAGGTCAAGACACCCTACAGAGAGCAGCCATGCAGCATGATTGCTTCGAAAATAACTCCACATTTGGTTCAATTTATTTTCAATCTGGGAGATACGCGAGGCAGATAAGACTCAATTAGGGAATGTACTTTATTAGCTGCAGACTTGGAAAAACAAAACATAACGGGTGAAAAGGAAATAGGGATTGCATTTCACCTCCTCAGCTGAACCTGACGTCAAACAAGCTGAAGCGAGATGGAACAGACTCCAATCACACAACAAACAGAGGTTAAGCCAAGGGCAAAATACAACCCTGCGAAAACTTCACAAAAATGTCAACAAATCAGCAACGATTCACAGAGAAATCCCGCACAATAAAAATTGAGTTTGTGTGTTAAAGCAAGAAAAAAATTAATCATTTCTAGCAGGCATTCCTATATTTTTACTTGAACACAAGAATTTAACAGGATTTCATGACTCCTGAGGAGTACCAGAGCAAGTGAACATTAGCTGGAAGTCATAAAAAACATTTATGTATGAAAGCTAAGCACAATAAGAATTGCTGCATGAAGTTCCAGTTGTTACATTTTGCCCAAACACAGGAAAGCGATGGTAAATTTCTAGGCTGTGGCATTAACCATGTGTTTTCATTCTCTAGCAAAATAATGTACAACTATGCCTCTGTAGCATATCAGTTTATATATGTACACATGTCAATCCCCAGCGGATTGTGCATTTTATCCTTATGCAGAGAGAGAGATTAGAGAAGAAAAAAAAATTCTCCAAAGATCACAGCTGGAGATCGACAGCAATTTAGCTTCACTGAGCCTAAAAAACTACATTTAGACACAATCTCTCAACCATTATTTAATTCCTAAAATAAATCACAATAAAGCAACCAAACACCAATGTAATCATTTACAGGACAACACAACCACAGCTAATTGTCAATCGCAGATAGACAATATCATTCAATCCCAAAAGTAAGTAAAAAAAAACAAAAAACAAAAACAAAAAAACAAAAAAAAACACAACTTTCCCTTATCTCCAAACACAGCTGTCAGAGGCAAAGAAGCATGTATGTCTTGGCTGATCAACTGTCCTCTTTTCTACAATGTTGTTATTTTAACATATAGGTCTATACACGGTCATTTACTGGCCTATTTATCATCAAAAATCGACCTCCACACACTACAAACGATCCCCCTTCCCACCTCAATTGAATCTGCCCTGATCACAAAAACATTATTCTAAGAAGAAATATGTAGTAGTGATGCAAAGATGTTCACCCGTGGGAACACATGGAAACAGATTCTTGTCACTCAACATAAAACGTGGGCATCATACTAGACTTCACACACACACATCCTGAGAACCTGAGCAATGACACTAAAGAGATATGTGTGACAAAAGATGATGGAGGTGATGATAACCCAAGATTTATTCATTTGTAATGAGAGGTCTGAGGCTGCTGCCAATGAAAATAAATTACAACTGACCAGATCGGTCTACGCTCTGTAAAGAATGAAACAGTTTACTTGCTTTCTGGTTCATCTAGCCTCCAGTTCTGAGACGAATGTGTTGAATTCAGAGAAAGCAAATATAACTATTATTAGCAGATACGCCTCCGTCTTGCCCTTGTCCTGTGGTTCATACATATTTAACAGAGCATGATGGAGCGGTTGATGAGTACAGAGAGAGAGCAGACATTACATTTTATGGAGTCAATCTTTTTCATCATCCGCATCACAGAGAGTCACATCCACTTAGGAGTTCACTGTTATAAAAAAAATCAATTCATCTACAAATTTCAGCTGTCACCCTGCCTTGCATCGCACTGTGCCAGTTTTTTGTCAAGCTTCTGCTTGACTGCCTGGAGGTCAGTAAACTGCATGAGGGAGGGGGAAGGGTTGAAGTGACTGAAGAGGTGCTGGACATCTAGAGTGATAGGAGATAAGAGAAAAGCAGGGGACAAAGATTAGCTGCGCTGGGACTGGGGGGAGGGGGGTTCTCAGAACTAGCAGATGCCTCCATTTGTAAATATGGATTGCGCCATCAGCATAACACACACCAATCTCACTCTAACATTGATGTATTAAAAAAAAAAAGACGACGACGCAAAGTCCACAGTGCCTTCCTTAAGATTAATGGCTTCTAATCTCAGTGAGCCCTTGGCAACTAGAATGAACAACAACTTCAGACACCATTAAAAGCAGTGAGGCTATAAATCCATGTGAAAATAAGAGAATAGGCAAAGGATGGTCATCTTGCACAAATTGGGGAAAAAAGTGGTGCATCCGCTTAAACATACTCACTGCATTGTGTGTACATTGTTTAAAGAGTGTAAACAGTTCATTATATTTTTTAAAACAAAACTGCATGGAAACATGAAATAGAACTCAAATGTAGACACTTATCCATACATATTCATCAGAAATACATATTTTATGCAGTCATCTGTGAAATTACATAACAGGCTAACAAAACAGCCACATTCATATTTCAATGGGCTATATACACGTGAAAATAACCATAGCCATTCCTAAGCCAATAGATTAAAACAACCAGAGTTGCAGTGGCTTGATAAGGAAGCAAGTGTATTTTATCTCTATGTACAGTGAGGATAATGGTTAGAGGCAAAAATTGCCAAAGATCACTGCTGGAGCTTGCCTGAAGATATCACTCTTTTAAAATCACTGCATCTAAAAACTAAAATTAGACACTACATGAAAGAAAATAGTTTTGCCACGTATTTTATTGTCAGAGAAGTAAACACTAATGTAAGAATCTGGAGCAGAGGTGCTCATCTGTAGACCTGGTGGGCCATAGTGAGAGCATTTAAGAAGGAAAACTACCAAACTCTGCTGTATACTGGCCTTCCAGGACTGATATCTGACACCCCTGGTTTGGAGTTTGTTAGACACTACTGGAACTTTGACTGTAACCCCATAATTGTGATACTTAAGGCTGTAGTAACCTTGTCATTACATTTAACATAAGGATGTCAATGAAGTATCAAAAGAGTGAATGTTGATTTCTCAAACAGATTCAAAGAACAGTAGATCCATATAAGAACAATAGATCAACTCTTGTCCTTTTTAATAGTGAAAGGCCATTAGCTTTTTAATGCAAACCCAGATAACAGTCCTTGAAACCTACTGAAATCTCACCGGGGGAACCTGGTTTCCCACAAGATGGCACTAATTCCATGAGGAGCCACACTTTGAGAAAAAAGGGGGGGCGGTGGCATGGATTCAAGTTCAGCAACTTTGTTATTTCGGCTGACACTTTACAAGGAACCATTGATTTTTCTTAATTAATTGTGAAGGGTATGACTACTCTAGCTTTATGCAAATATCAGTGTGTGCAAACGTCATGACAAAGGAAGACAAATAAGCAAGACATTTGTAATCCTTGCAAAGAACGAATATCACTAAAACCACCATGCTGGCTGAAGAAAAAAACAGGCTCTTTCCACCGGCCTGTTTTGAGCATGGCATAATTTGAACTTATCTTGAGCACCGTCTTTTTTGGATGGAGGACACCAAAAGAGGCTACCATTGAGTTTAGTAATGGAGAAGTTAGGGGTCAATAAAATTACTTTGTTCAATTACTACATTTAATATCACAATATCACCGTTATTATAAACAATTGTAATAACTGATTTGTTTATTTTAGTTTAAACATTTTTAACTAGGAAGTTTTCATGATGGACCTAAATGAGCTATTCGGAGGAAAACAGGGAATTCTTACAGCTGATTCAGTAGCCTTTAGCTGCATGAACCATGTAACATGACATTGGAGGAACTTTCCTCAGTCTTAGTGTGACGTTAATTACTCCCAGAGGCCCATCGCGCAGTGAGTACTCTCTGCTCTGCAGGACGCCATAAAGATTAGCTCAACGCAAAGGGAGGGCACGCTGCACCCAGAGGGAAGGGTGTTTGCCAATCACAGTGGATGACTCTGTTTAACCCGTGGCAGGGATCGCCTTCTATCCCCCTCTGTCACTCCCTCCCTCCATCTCTGTTGGCAGGAACCCTGTATGGGTGTATGTGCCCATTCTTAACTCTAATCCTATGGGCAGCTTGCCACATTTTGCAACATCATAGGTCACGTGCCCTGACTTGTGTCCTTAAGACTTTTTCTCTGCATTCCATGGCACATCATCCCATTACCCCTTTAACGCCTTTCCACATCCCACAAAAGCATCAGAACTACATTGTTAATAACTAAGTGCTGTCCATCACTGCCCCGCTGGTGATACATTAAAAGGTGAGGGCAAACCTTCACCCACTTAAAACAGACCAATAAATAAATAAATAAATAAATAATACAGCGGTTTTCAGGGCAACCTGTTAAACCAATAGGGAAGTTTCGCAATAGCTAAATATGACCCAAGACGCATTTCCAATGCTACAGGTTTTGTCTTCTGTTCGGTCAAGTACAGCAAACCCCTCGTTTTTTGCAGGGGTTACGTTCCAAGAGCACCCATGTATACAGAAAAACCACAATGTTGAGATGTAGTAAAAATAAATGCCTAAAAATGCCTTTTCATAGTGTAAACCCTAAATATGCTCCCAAATATGCTTAGCTTAATATATTACCCTGAAAGAAAATGTGAAGATAAACCCGTACTCATAATGTACAGGTTACACTGAACTCCCAAAGTGCAAGAATGTAAAATACCGATGTTACTCCTGTATAGACCGTACTGTAATTCACGCACAGGCGTTTTCTTTGGTATGAGCAGGTAAATACAGTAATAAATTAATTTACAATAATAAAAATACAGGGCTTCAAGAACAACAAAATGAAAAACACAAGAACACCAGAATGGGAAATTCTGGACTGCAGCTGCCACAGATGCGTCACAGTGCAGCAGCCAATCAGCAGCAAGGAGAAATGAATAACGTACTGGCTACTTTCAAACCTCCCGTCTCTGAGTACAGGTGACTATGACGTCCGGGCCTCATCCGCCACGTCCCCTCACCCTCGTGCTGGTTGTTTATATCTGGGCTCATTCCGTTCAGGTGTCTGATTGCTTTGGTAACCACCCAAAAACAAACAACCAGCACAAGGACAAGGGGTGTGGCGGACGAGACCCAGACATCACAAAAGCAAAAAAATATGGAGGATATCTGCGGTTTCCGTGTAGGTGCAGGGCTCCACAAACAATTAGATCGGTTCTCAGAAAAAATGTGCGAGAGACTGAAGCTGCGACTGCTGAATCAAGTATAAGCACATGGGGTTACTGTATACTTAACTTCAGTCCACTTAGAAGTTCCGCTGAATGTAAAAAGACAACCAAGGTAAAAGTGCAAAAAAACATGATTTCATACTCTTTAACAGATACTAATGCTTTATCACCACCTTCTTCCCCAGTGTGCTGTCAAACCCGACCTCTATATCGCTGGCTTGGAAAATCTACCCAGAACATAAAACCCATCTCAGATCACTGCACAAGCGGTTTACATCTGACTGCTCCCTAACTGAAATACAATTCAATAAATCATGAAAGGTCAAATCAACCAAATTAAATTGATTTTAAAAAGCGAGAGAATGTTAATGTAGACTGTATACAGGAGTGGAATATATAGAGTTCTTGCTATTTTGCCCCCCAAAAATGAAATACAATATTGACTATATCTGAAACTTAAGTTTAGAAGGATGAATGATTGTAGTATTGCCATGGTGACATCACAAGGTACTCGCTTAATATGAACAGCTGGCAAATATTAAGTCGCCTGACAACGCATTAATTAGCCCATATTTCCAGAGATTTGTAGCCATCTAGCACAGTATGCAACTTAAGTGGTTCATACAATTTTTTTTTTTTAATTCAACTGCAAGATCAGGAAACATTTATTTATACTCATCTTTTTAACATGTATGAAATGTAAGCTGCATCACAATCAGAAGACAGATGCACACTGAAATCAGTTACAGGTAGAATTTAACTCAGATTCCTAAACTGCATCCATAGGTCATGTGTCTGGCAAGCAAATTAATCACAGTTGACAAGAGTGAGCTTTCACTCTTTGCCTCTCTAAAAACATGAAGAAAAAAAATTTACACTCTCCTCGGTCCTCAGTAAAAGACTTCATTACTCAAGGGTGCTGGTAGAAACAAAGAGCTTGAGTGTGTTTGGACCTGGTCCAGCACTTTGGATCTGGTCATCTGTCCTGTAGTCTATGGAAAAGGGCTTAAAAAAACTTGAGCAATGGCTCAACTTGTTGCTGGCATTTTAACTTTGGCTTTCTATTTCAAATCGCCTGCATCCACATAATCAATTCTCATCCTTTTTAAGTCATTTAAGCGGCTTTGTTAAATGGTTTTAATTGAATGCTCTAAAAGAAAAGACATATAAATATAAACCATATGGGTTCATGTGTTGGGCAAACAAACTAACTTGTATGTGAAAAAATGGATTAGACTTGGCAGTACAAGTGTTTGCAATGCAAAGAGAGGTGCTGTGTAATAGGGTTTCAAAAAGCCAGTACAAAATCACTGCCATTTGGCACAGTATCTTTAACTGAGACAGGCTGGCTGATGAAATCGGGCTGAGCAGGGAAAGAAAGGAACACATATCTAAAAGTCTAAGACAGGCAAAACAGGAGCTCAGAAAGTCTGAGAATGTATATAAAGTAAACCGCCTGAAATTCGCAGGGGTTACATTCCATTTAAAACTTAAATTACACATTATAGTGCTAGAATGTAAAATACTGATGTTACTCCTGTAAAGGCTGTACTGTAATTCATGCACACGCATTTTATTTGGTATAAGCAGGTAAATACAGTAATAAATTCATTTAATTTACAGTAATAAAAATACAGGGCTTTAAGAACAAAATAACTTAGCACTAAAATGAATGAAAAATTATACACTGCCACAAAAAATGCAACAAAAACATGCTGAGGATATCTGTGGTTTCCCCCCCACACACACATATATGTGTGTATATACATATGTGTGTGT
>JBBJLS010000023.1:960047-970788 GCA_037577275.1 Bryconaethiops microstoma
GGGGGGGCAAATCACACAAAGAACTTAGTAAGAACTTAGTGGGACAGTCAAGTGGATTCATAAATTGTGTTTTGGGATTACAGCTGATTTGACACCAAATAGCAATCTGATTCAGAAATTAAAGCATTGAGAATTATGTAAGCCAGTGTGGAATGTATATTTCCAATGTTGAGCACTCATTACCTTCAACGTGTATAAGCATTGTGATTATCAGCTAACTACTCCACAAAGAGAAGTTATCTGGTTCAGTTCACTATGTGAGGAGTTTGCATGTTCTCTGTTGGTGTAGGTTTCCACCCACGGTTCAAAATCATGTCAGGTGTTCCAATTGGAATTTGTATTCTCATTCTTGTATGTATATCACCTATAGGTTATTAAATCCAATGTATTAACGGATAATTAACGTAATTAGTGTACCTCTTGAGGAAGAGGGGGAAAAAAAGCCCCAAAATATCCCTTCAAATGAACACACAAGCAAGCTGTGCTGACGGTGCTTACCTTGATTTTAGCTACATGTTGGTTTCCGGACTCCATCTGCTGGCGGAGTTGAGAAATATCTTCTGCCAAGATTTTCCTGTCTTCGAGCAAGTCATGTAGATGCCGCATAGCCTCCTCTGTACTCACCAGCACTTCCACCTCGTTCAGCAACCATGCCTAACAAAAAGGAGTCAGCTAATTCAAATTTAGCACTTAGTCACTTTACAAACATAGAACAAGACAGTGTTTTTATTGACTAATGTTCGTAAAACTGTCCAAATGATGACACAGGACAGTGAGTAGAGACTGAAAACATACATTGCTGGGAAGATTGACATACCTTGATTCTGCTGGCAGCTCTTCCCGTGCCTTTGACATTTTTGCGCTTGCCAGTCACCTCACTCCCCTTCTGCAGAGCATCTTTAAGACGCTTGTTTGCCATGGCAGCCTGAGAACACGCAGATAGACCAGTTATGCTAAAACGTTACTGTAAGGAAGCATACATTTTGCTACAAAAGTTCTGAATAACTTCAGTTAGTCCCTAGTTTAAACAAGACAGCTACCTCCTCAGTTTTGCGCCGTAGTACGTTGGCTTGTTTCTCGAAATGTCGTTCCAGCTTCAGCATCTCATATTGCCGCTTGCGATCCTGCCAAGAGAAGACGGACAGTTTAACATCTTACATTGCAGACAGCTTAAATCTTTTAAATGTTATCATTAACTGTTAACATGCAAACATACATTGAACAAAAACAAAAACTACTTTTTCACATTAAAATCTACCTTCTCTTTGAGTTGATGAACTTCTTTATCTTTCTTCTGCTTCCACTGACGGAATTTTTCAGAGTCATCCTTCATCTGCCTCATAAGCTGAACCCGCTGAGTTTTCATAGCCTAGACATACAAAATCAAGGTGTTTAGTCACCTTGAAGAAAGACTGATGCCTGATTTGAAATAGAAGAAAATATCTGAGCAAAGTGACCATGATATTACAGGACTCATGTAATTCTAGCAGCAAAAGTAGGTTCTTTGTGAACCAAGAGGATACAAATCAATTAAATAAAAACCAGTACATAAACATTTAATCAAATAGGGGAAAGTGATAATTGCAAAAATATTTACTTTAGTTTTTATACTTTACTTTTATTCATGTGTAAATGGCACATAAATTATTCTGGGAAATCATCCATTATGCTAACTTTTTAATAATGAGTTCATCTTTTGGGTCACATGTACAGAAGGTTGAAAGCCCTTGTTCAAGAAAAACATACTTTTACCACATGGCCTGTTAGACTGCATATATATACCTGAATCTCTAGGTTAAGTTTAGTTATGCTGCGCTCTGATGACTGGTTGATCTTGATCAGCCTGGATTGATCCTGTAGCTTCTTCTTCAGCTCTGCAATCTGCCCCTCAAGCTCCAGCAACCTCTTTGTGCGCTGCTGACTCATCCTGCATAGTGACGGAACAAGGTAGGAGGAAATCAAAAAGCACTGGAAATGTTCATAACACAAGCTAATTGCAGCATGCCTGGTACTGAATGCATTGGAAGAGCTTACTTTGCCTGACTGGAGTCTTTTGTAGCAGACTGTAGAGCCTGGATGAGTTGATCTCTCTCAGCCTCCAAGGATCCACACCTAGCTTGCAGATTAGTCATGTTTTCCTAAATGGGTATAGGTGTATACTTTCAGGCAATACCAACATCACAGAGTTACCAGTGCCTTACTTTGAAATATGGTCTTGGTATTGCATAAGACTACAATGTGTAATTAGTAAAGACAAACATCTTTTGGTTATGTCTCAATACAGTTTTGCCCCTTAGCCCAGTCCAATCTGAGTACTCTGATGATACTGATTCAACAGTTGTATGTTAACAGAAAATACAGGTCACAGTTTAGGTCAGATTTTAATTCATGCTACATTGAAATTCCTTCAAATACCTCTGGATGACTGGTAACCAATTCTAGTCCTGGAAGGTCAGTATACAGCACAGATCAGTAGTTTCCCCCTCCTCAAAAACACTCACTTAATCTGGCAATTAACAGGTAAGTTGAACCAGGTGTGCAAGCAGGGAAATCACCAAACTATGCTAGACACCAAATCTCCTGGGAGTGGAGTTGGGCACCCCTACTTTAGACACTGTTTAAATAATAAAAAAAAAACTTTAGTATTTTGAATATGCAGCCTTTTTTCCCCACCCAAATAATCACTGCAGCCATGTACACGGCTTTGACCTCTGAAAATGTTCCGCACTCCTGCAAGCTGTGGCTAAATGCCTGTTTAATTCATCTGTTTTTTTTTTTTAAGGCACTTTCTTTGCATCTTACTGTCAAAGTTGGATCGCAAGCAATGCTTCTGGCATGCAATCTTAAATTATCCATCAGTTCCAATCCCAATCCACTCAGTAAGACCGAGACATCTCTAATTGGTACCATTATTCTTTACCAAAAACCTGTTAAAAGGCAAAGAGTAAAATTTGAGCCTTCCCTTAATATAAATGATAATATACAAGTCTACTAACCTGATGTTTTGTCTGCACATCATCCAAGTTACTGTCGCTCTGATACAACTTCACAAAGGTCTCCTTCAGAGCAAGAATTTTATTGAGCTCAATTAGCTCCTTGGATAGCTGAGCTTGCCGCAGAGCGTGCTGAGTAGTGTAGGGCGAATCTTTAGTTTCTGTATCGGCACAGCTGGTCTGAGAGACATGAAGTTCCAAAAGTGAAATCAACAAGCAATTTCTCCAATATTGTACCATAATGTATTAAATGCAATGAAACATGTACCACAGGTGAGCCAGAGGCAGGGCTGCTGTTCGATGTGTCTGCACTGGTGCCTTCACCCTCATCATTCAGAGATGAATTGCCTGAAGCCATCTCATTTATGGAAGCTGCAATCCCAGCACTCTCATTCTACAATGACAGACAAAGACAGATTTTATAACTGTAAAACTACTTCGCTAGTGAAAACAGTCAAGAGAAAATATTTAAAAAGTTTACACACCACATGGTCAAAACTGTATCCTTTACTTAAACCAACAACCCTATTCTAAAAATCCATGACTGTCAATCAAAATAGCTAGTAAACAGAGATTTAAGTGTCAGAACATGTGGCATTAAAAAGCATAATCATTTGTCTCAATCAGTTGTCCATTGTCTCCATCTGTTGTCAATCTTAGAATGATGCTCAATGATTTTCAGATGTCCACACTTTTAGCCATGTAGATCTTTCACAATAACATTTATGCTGAACAAAATGTCAAAGCATGCATGTATGACCTTGCCAGGTGTCCCTTACTAGCAAGTCTAGGATGAGATGCTGAAGGCTGCAGATAACCTCCACATTCTCCTTCAACTCTTGGTCTTCAAGGGCCTCCACCAACTTCTGTAGATCCACTTTACATCTAACATGAACATAGTCACCAATTAGCACATCAACCCTAACCATCATCTGGACTTTTAAAAACAAATGAGTAGCATAACACCCCATTCACACTGGCAAAAGGCTTCAACTTACGCAGCATGCTCCCTCAGTTCCTTTAGTTTGCCTTGAAGTTTCTCGTTGGTCTGTTCTGTCTAAATAGTTGGTGGGGGAGCAAAGACGTTTACACAAGCTGGAGATAGACATTCCTTTGAATTTGGCTGGCCTGCGCTCTAATATCCAAGCCTGGATTAAAGTACCTACCATAATGACCCTTTCAAACATTAGGGCAGTCTGCCCCACGGCCTCACTGAGTTCTTGGCCCAGCTTGTTATTCTCCTCTCGCAGAAAGCGGTTTCGCTCCAGGATGTCAGACACATTTTCAGCTGTCTCAGGCCTACAGCACAAACAGTTCATTCAGAAGGATCCTAAGAGTGTGCTTGCCTGAGACCATATTTTTCTTGGTGCATCACATAAAACAAATGCTCATTTAGAACTCCCAAAAGCTGTTTTAGTCAGACAAATAGTCTAACAAACCATTATAGTGTATATATACCCAGAGAGAACAGTAGTTACTCCTCCGCGGGCATGAAACAACAGTACTTGAAGCTCTTGGACCTACGGAATAAAGCAGACCATTGAGTTTGCTTAAAACAAGGAGTAAGACTCACATTGTCAGCCCAGTTTATGCCAATCACTTGTACCTGCTGCTTGAGCTGTTTAATTTCAGCTGCTTGCGGATCAACGTTTAGAATAGGCTTGTTTTTGATTTTACGGGCACGGTCTGCATAGCGCAATGTGTTGATGGTCTCTTCAATGTTGGAGTCTGCAGGACTGACGCATGCGATCATTAAGGTGTGACTATTCCCACCCAAGGAGTCTACAAAAAAAAAAAAAAAAATTATTTTTTTAAAAAGGACAAGATTAAATTGAACTTTGAGTAATGTGAAACTCAAACTGGAGTACCTTTTATTTATTCAAGCTCCAGTCTAAATGGCTATCACGTACAAGTTATCCATTTGTCAGGGAAGAAAGGAAAATTACATGTAGCCTCCAAAATCAATATATTCATATTTTGTCCATATGACACTTGTGTATCCTGTGTGTATTTTGCTTAAGTCTTTCCCCATTTTAAAACCACCATTTATAGAGATCCTCCTAACAAAGGCTGTTCTCAGAGGTGTCGGACATCAACCATGTTCACACTGCAAGTAAAAGCAGCCCAAATAGTTTCTTTATATGAGACATTTCTTTCTACATTGCTGCATGAACAGCATAAGCACAATTACTGAATTTTTAGTCTTGGTTTGGGCTACTTTAATATGTCCCAAATCCAACATGGGAAGTCATGTCCTGCCAAATATGCATGTATTACCACTGCTGTAAAAAAAAGAAAAGAAGCACACAACATTTTTACCCTTTTGACTATAAGGTACGCTTAACTTTTTTTTTTTTTTTTTTAAAACAAAGGTACCGACTTTCACACAGTACTGTAATCCTAGAACACCACCACAAATCCCAAACAAGAAGAAATGCTTACTCTGCAGCAGACGGGTCAACTTGGAATCTCTGTAAGGCACAAAGGTTCCCTTCTTACTCTCATCACCTAGGGCACTGATAACATTTCCCAAAGACAAGAGGCCTTTGTTGATGCTGATACCTGGGCCACAAAACAGGTTTATGGCAAGTCAATGCGTTTCATTAATGTAATCAAACAGGCAGCTGGGGTCGGTTTCCTCCCCCAGACGTGCATTGGGCATTGTCCTGGACTAAACTGCAATGCCAATGCCTAACCAACTGGGGGATTTGATTAGGCATTGGCGGTGCAGTTTAGTCCAGAACAAAACTGGGATTGGAACTGATGGATAAACTAACCCCAGTGGGGGGATAAAATCTGGACAACTGGCCATCAAACCTTTACATGTTTATTTTCTCACCCTCTTTAAGACGATCTCCCTCTGCCTGGGTTTTCTTCTGTCTCTCAGATCCAGCTAAATCAACCAAATGCAATTTGGAGATTGTTTTTCTTAGGAGTGAAGCAACAAACAAAAGTTAATAGTTTTGTCTAAATGACTTACAATAACAACTTTAAAAATCACTGTTAAATGCAAATGTTGAATATATTTGGAGGCTGATGAGCACTAGTATCATTTGCCATTATTTGTCGTCTAACAAAAAACAAACAAACAAAAAAAAAAGTACCGCCTAGACACAAACTGGGTTGTTTCACCAAGTTTGCAGTTCACAAACACAGAGTTTCCAAGCTCTATTTCTGCAAAATAAACAGGACTTCACTGATAAAACCAGCATACAAGGCTGTCAGACCAAAACGTTGTTCACTCACTTATTGCCTCCTTGGCGTTGCTCCAGGCTGATAGTGAAGATGGCATGGGAGCGAGATGAGGATGCATTCATGGCTGTGGAGGCCACACTACGGGCAGAGTTCCCCATCTCCAGACAGTCCACCATCTGCTGAGCAGTAACCACTTCCTTTTCTGTGAGCCCCACAACCTGCAGCCCCAGAGAAGGATATATTCTCACTAAAAAGTCAGTTTATGGAGATGGAAATAGAGCCCATTTCGGTGGAGTTGTAAGTCATCAAATTTTAAAAATTACATTCTGGAGGCCTTGAGCAGGTTCTGCTAGTGGAATGTTGGTTATGGACCAACAATAACGTGACGTCTCTCAACACGGCAAAACCCTAATAAGAATCACTCTGTTTAAACTTCACAGGCTGAAATTGGGACAACTGAGGACAAACCATCAAATAAAACATTACTCACCAAAAATACTAGAATACACAATAATTATAAATCTAAAATTTGTATTGGCCAGAATGTATAGCCCCCCAATATGTGTCTCTCCCAAAACACTTCCATGTTGGTTGTGCTTAGTATATGCACTACTCACTTTGACACCATGCTTTGGGTCTTCTCTGATACTAAGAACTTGTTTGCACTTTGAAACACACAGCAGGTCCAAAATCTCTTCATTGTAAATCTATGGATAATCAGCGAGTGAGAGAGGTGAAAAAAGCTGTTAAGATACATTTCACAGTAAAAACTGGATAGAAGAAAGGAACAAATGTTTTCAGAAGGGGGTACCTCAAGATAGGACACATGAAGTATGACTTCAATCTCTGTTCTTTCGGCTTTCTCCTGAAAGATTCTCTTGACCACCCTTGGGATGACCCCAACAGTTGGCTCATTTTCCTGATCTGATGTGTAGGTGCCACCCATAGAGAAGGTCTTCCCAGAGCCTGTCTGGCCATACGCCAGCACGGTGGCATTAAAACCTGGAGTGAATCAAATTCTTGTTCATAGTCTGTCTTGTTTTCTTCCCTTTATGTATTGTTCACACATGACAAGAGACAGCACATGCAAGCAGCAAAGTGCAAGAGAAATGTAAGGGACCCTTCCACTCTACCCTAAATCTAACAGGACAGAATAAGAGTAATTACACAAACCTGTTACTGTATTTTGGTTGGTTATAATATTTAATCAAATATTTCAGTCTTACACATTCATTTTTAGTTGCAACTTGGGCAACTGGATCACAAGTGGACAGCCAAAACACATCTGTTACACCTGTATCCATGTCCAGCAGACCACTTGTATTCAGATTTCATTTACTGAACCAACATCTGCTGCATGGGTTGTAGCAATGCAAAACTGCTTACAAAGGCCCAGATTCTCACCTACAACATATCAACATTACAACATACTACACTGGCTTCTGTTAAAAGGTTAAACCCCTTTATTTTAAAAACAGCCCGTTTTAAAGCTGAAGAAATCACCATCAGCAGAATACATCTCCTTCAGGGCCAAACAATGGTCACAACACTCTGTCCAACTCATTGCAAAAATGGGAAAGTTATCGAGTCTAGACTCACTATTGTTTTTGGCCTAATGGTTTGCTAGCTTAAAAGTCTTGTTTTTATGTTGCTCCTCCCAATCCCCCCAAACACTGGCATGTTGTCATGGGACATATCCTACAGTGATGTTCTTGTCAGGGATACATCATGACACATTAACACTATAAAAGTGCATCTCCGTAATTGTGGTCAATTACACTTGTATTTAGCCCAGCCCACCTGTGATCCAATCTCTCCGGATGCATTATTAAACCAATCATAAACAGAGCCACTGTTATAAGCCTTGTGTTAGCCGTTTTGAAACCAAACCCAAAATCAATGTTCTGCAGTAATGTAAATGCAGTGTTCAAAAAATAATTTGTGTAAAACAGCTTTTAATAAAGCAGTTACGTTCAAAATGTCTTCGCAACCTAGTCTAATGTGTGCAAACCTTTGAAAAGGCCCAACAGTAAAGGAGTGACAGCCGAGTTGAACACCTCCTCTTGGTCCGTTGAGGGATCGAACACATAGTCATAAGTAAAAGATTTATCGTTGCCCACCACCACCTGGAACAAATATTTCACAATATTTCACAAAAAAGAGACAACCTTAACTTAATGGGGGGTGGGGGGAGTTCTAAAGAAATAAAGCACTGTCTGACCTGTTGCTCTCCAGGCACAAACATGAGGCAGCATTGGCATCCCTCACGGATTTCTTTAGGAACCAGTGGACGGCACCGAAGAGCAACCCTGACTGGAACCACTTTGTCATCCTCCTTTGTCATGTTTCTTGAACCAGTGGGAATACAAGGAAGGCTTCTTGAAACAGTGGAAAAATTTACCAAGATTCATACAACACTACTATAATAGCTGTAAACAGGCCTTGTACCTTCTTTCAGTTTTACACTGCACAGGAAGGCGATTCAGGCAGCCACATACTGACACTGTTACAACTGAATACTTCACTATAACTTTGATTAAAAAGAAAAATAATTTCAGCTGTCTGATCATTGCTTAATTCATTAAAAACACGACGTCCTGATACGCCGTGGCCTTGTACAGGGGCGCATTAGAGCCGTGTGGGCTCCTAGTGGTTTTGTTTCCCCATGTTCATCCAGACAGGGACGCCTTTTCTATGCGAGTTCAAATAACTTATCTAGTTGTTGGCGAGGACTAAATACGTATTTCTTATCTTTACGAATCTTTTTCTTTCGTAAAGATAAGAAGAAAAAAAACATCCGACTACACGACGTGTTTATGATCAAATGAAAGCGGCAATGTTGGAAACTAGACAAGGAGATAGGAGGAAACGTCCAAGATTCAGGACAGTGTGAGAACAATAGGAGAACATAAGTGCAAAAATCTTTATGTATAAGTAGTGCAAGGAGATCAGGAAAAGAGATGCTCTCTGAATAGATGAGTCTTCATGAGATCTTCGAAGATAAAGATGGATTCTGCTGCTCTGGTCGGAAGCAGGGTTGAAATAACGAGCAGATATTTATCAGGGAAAAAGTCCCAGAACTCATGGCTCAAGTTCAAAACGATGCCCACCAAGAAGAGACGCCGTGACTAACACGTTTTACGTACGAACTCATCGAGTTTCATAGACTACAGCGTACGATTCAGGCCGTTTTTATCGTGCAAACGCTGTCCTGTCATATGTTCAGGTTAGCTGTTAGCAGTGAAGTTACCTGGTGTCATGCAGGCTCAACAAGCTTTTAGTTGTCTTCCGATTCGTACAACGGCTCTCAGGCACGAGGAAAACACACTTACTCAGTTCAGAAAACACAGAGACATTCCCAGCTCCTGTCGGCGAACACAGTTTATGTTAATTCAGGATATTTTCTCCTCTCTGCAGCAGCTCCCTTCTGTTCTACCCGCCACTTTTAAACAATACGCTCCGCCCCCGTCGTCATCAGCACGGCCCGTGGGCCTGTTGCGTCACTCACTTACCGCAGGAGTCCCCAACGGCCGGGTCGCACAGAAAGAAGAAAAACTGTTTTAAAACTATTTTTACCTTATTTACATTACTCTTACATTACACAGTTTAAAACGCATTTATTGATTAAAAAGGAGCGGATTGTAATTGTCCATGTAACTGCGTTTACATTATGTAACAATCAAATTAGGTATTATGCTGTGTTTTGTCAGTCACCGCCCTGTCTGTCCTTTCTTCCAACTGATGAAAGCAAATTTCAATGTCATTCAGGTGACTGCACTTTTTTATATTTACATAAAAGGTTTATATTTAATTTTCTGAATATTGCAGGCTGCATATTACTATTTCCTTATGGACTACTGCCTTGTTAATATCTAGATCTTGCTTTGAAGGTGAAAGAATTCAAAAGGTTGACCGCCACTGATCTGGAATCAATTCTATTTTAACCTGCACGAATACACAGTTAAGCTTCTCTGTTTATGCTGCTCCAAGAGGCGAAATGCCTACAAAAATGTACAACTTACCAATGTTGGTGGACAAGGTTTTGTATATATTAGTGCATTATAGATCAAATTGGAGTTTAAGATTTTTTTGTAGACCCCGGGATAGGCTCTGGGTACCCGCAACCGTAGTGATTACGTAGTTACAGAAAATGAATGATTGAATTCATTTTTGTTTGTGTTCCTTTAAGGATCCTGTTTTTTCAGATTCATGCTTTTGAAGAGCTACTTGCTCCAGGAAACAGAAGTAAAACCTTAAGACCCTGAATATAGACAATTGAAAACAGCCTGAAGTTAAAATGTCAAGAGAAGTGGCAAACATCACTAATTTCTATATTGACCGTCATTGTTCTAAATACCACTCTCCCAAACAGGCAATAAAAATGTGAAGAGCCATTCCTTCATTTTGATCTTTGTTCATTAAGTGATTGAACAGAAAAAAAACTAATTAATCAAATCAACCATGATAGTTGTTTGCATATACAGTGGCTTGCAAAAGTATTCGGCCCCCTTGGACTTTTCCACATTTTGTCACATCACAGCCACAAACATGAA
>JBBJLS010000023.1:986718-998225 GCA_037577275.1 Bryconaethiops microstoma
GTCCTAGAACAGAGCTGGCCCTCCGGATCAGCCTGTTCAGTCTTTTTCTGTCCCCAGCAGAGATGCTGCTGCCCCAGTAGACCACACTGTAAAAGAAAGCTGAGGCCACTACAGAGTCATAAAAGGTTTTCAGGAGCGGCTGCTGCACTCCAAAAGACCTGAGCCTCCACATCAGGTACAGTCTGCTCTGCCCTTTTTTGTAGAGAGCATTTGAGTTGTGAGTCCATTCCAGTTTTTTGTTCAGATGAACATCAAGGTGCCAAGGCACGGTTCACCATTGAGAAAATTTCTTCAGTTTATCATTACAGTTGTAAAACTGTATTTGTCAAATTACAGAAATGATTTGTGGGGATGACTAAACTAAACTAACTAAAACTAAAGTTAACAACATAAAGCAAGGCTAAGTGGGCTATCCAGACTTCTTTGTCGGGAAGGGTAAAACTGCTGACAGAATACATTTTGGGTTGGTTTCCCCTAGACAGGGATTAAGTCTAGTCCAGGACTATGTAGGGCTGGGAATAGAGATTTTCCATTGAAAAGTAAAGGGTAGTCCAAGACTAGGCTCAATCCCTGTCTGGAAAACTGATCCTTTATGTTGAGCAAAATTGTCAGTTGAACATTTTTCTTCCAAAAACAGATGCATTTTGTTTTGACAAAATGTGTTAGACTTAATTTCCCTCAGGATTATATCAGTCACCCATATTCATCCAACTCTTTGCCGGTAGAAAACAGCAGAAACAGACAAGTATTGGTGAGCAATGAAGTGTTTATAGAAACAATCACAAAGTACTTACATCTTTTTAAAAAAAAGCATGGTGTTAATTGTAGATCACTGAAATGTGCATCATTACTCAAGGCCAACATCAAATGAACATCCAGGTACTGCATGATATCAAGCATTCTGAAGACTGTACAAAAATATAGTTCTATGTTAACAGGTGAGACACACACCATGACTTTAATTCATTGAGCTTAAACTTAAACAATGCAAGAAATGTGTCTTACAAACGCAATCAAGACCATCACATTTACTCAACTGAAAAAAACTCAAATATCTTTGAACCATAAATACATTCAAATATGTTGACATCTTACAACACCGAGGGTATTTGGAATAATGTGAGTCCTACAATCCACTTCCGATTATGGCCACTGTTGAAATTGGCTCTTTGGCTGATCTACCAACAACACATATTTGCAGGAGGGAGTCAGAGGCCAAACGGACAACTCTGCCCAAACAAACTCAAGAACAAACCACGAGATGCATTTCCAATGCTCCGTTATTAAGATAATATGATGGATCTGTTTGTCTCAGGTGACACCCACAGACCTTGTAGGCTATCAGGCTACTTTATCACAAATGTGATGACAAGCATACAGCAGTATCTTTTGCCTCTAATGACCTTAGAAAATAATATTATTATTGTTAGGGGTGGTGGTGGCCTAGTGGTAGGATACTTGCCTCTGGACATGGGTTCAAATCCTACCTCCAGCACACCACCACTGGGTTCCTGAGCAAGACCCTTAACCCCCAGTTGCTCCAGGGAGACCGTCCCCTGTAGTTTGGGAATGGAAGTCGCTTTGGATAAAAGCGTCTGCTAAATGCTGTAAACGTAAATTAATAGACACAGTACGGTACATTATTGCCATTGAGAACACGTAAGGCAAAATGAATATCCACACTTCCACATTTGCAGTTCATGGTTTTGCTGATTTTTGGGGAGCAGTTTCTGAAATTAGTTAAAGTGAGAAAGCACTCATGTAAAAATTTACTAGATAATGAATTTAATAATACCTTTGCAAGTTGTAATGATAAAGATGGTCCCCACAGGCCATTATAAAAGCATGTTCTGCAGATTCTTCACAATATGGCATCATTGGTGCTCAGTTAGGTTTGTGTGCATCACTGAAAGAGAGGGAAACTACACCAACACGATCTCACAACTGTGTTTAGTAACAAATTTCATGTATACAAAGAAAACTTAAAGGTTTGCAGTTATAGGTGTGGCTGTGTATTGTATTTTTGTAATAGCTAGTCTCAGAGGTTCTTGTGATGTTAACATTCTTCACTGATATTTCCAGTATGGCGGTATCCAAAACAGAACAATACCATACTAAATAAGAAGCAGCACACCACTATTTGTAGTACATTCATTAGTTTTATACATATAGTTTGTGATTTTAGATGCAGCCAACATATTATAACATCGCCAGTGCACCAAAATTCGAAATGGGGGGCATCCCATTTCTAATTTTGGAATTTAAAACAACACTTATAAGCACTCTTTATGCACCCTTACTCATGCAAACTCAGCAGTGGCTTCTCCAAAATTCCTTGAGATACAAGCAAGAGCCAATTGAAGTGGAGTTTGCTGTCTGACCAACATTACAGACTATAATACATGTTGTTGTTAGTTAAAATGCATTTGTTTATTACTTTACCTTGTTGTTAAGCTGCTGATAGTCAACTGAGCTCATTCAAACATGGCCAGTTAGATGGGCAAATTTGTCCAAATGGCTTTAGGATAGATCACAGGGATTTTTGGGTCCAGCCCATGTACTTAGCTTGGTACTGCTTCCGTGTGGTACTGAGGAAAGGGTGCATGTAGTGTGGATATAGTGTGGTCTTACACACTGTGCTTTCGTAACACTTGAGAAACCCGCAAAACCACAAGTGTGGACAGGAGTTAAAGAACGCAACGTTCTTCCAGCTCTATCCACTGACTTTGTTGTTCGGAGGAGTGGAGGTGAAAAGGTGAACCTAGTGGGTGCTACAATACAGAAAAGAACACATCAAATATTTCTGCTTTCTGCTTCAGAAAAACAAAAAGTGCTCAAGAGTACAGGAATGAAGAAACTTAACTAGTCTTAACAAAGCAGTGTTTTTGCTGGACCTATGATGTGCCTAACACACTGTCTAAAGTGATAAGTTATGCAGCGTTGATATCCTTCTGCTAGTATGTGTAATGTAGCCATTTCCCATCCCATGGCCAAAGACAGCACCACACCTCGGCATGATGCATAATCTGAATGCACTCTAGTGGAGGCTTTGGAGAAATAGCTGATGTCATTTGAAAAAAGGGATTTTTTGTACATGAACCATTATTATTGCACTCTATTGTTCATGAACCACCCTGTGTCACTGTCTGTGGTGCTGAAACCTCTTATGGAGTGCAAGTCTCAGTCTCAACCTGAGTTGGGAAGAAAACGTCTAAACATATCCGCCAGCATTTGCATTAAACCTTCATGCCCTCTCTAGTCCATCAGTTTCAGTGACAGCCTGGGGAAGCCTTGTTGGCATCTCACAGTGCTAAAAGGCAACTGACCAAAAGGAAGGATCCACGCTACATTTATGTTTGGCTCTTTTGCCTAACCCCTCCTTATTACAAGTATTATAGATACTCAGAGCATCACCACAACTTGCTGTTGGGAGGCCAGTTATTAATGATTTAGTCAAAGCAAAATACAATCAAAAGATGTTACAAAAGACAGTAAAACACACTGATAAGTATTGGCACACCATTAACATGATTGGAAATTACCACAACCAGATAAAACGTGACTTCTGACACTTGTGTATAGATTACAATATACGGATCCCTCTGCATGTGCTTTAAAGGGGAATCCCACCCACTTTCATCAAGTCAGACGTTGAGATATAAACAAAACCATTTAGGTTTTGGTATGAAATTGTTCTTCATTTAGAAACTCATCAACTTTACAATAGTGGTGACAGGAACCTGGAATAGCAACATCTGAGCTTAGCATGAGGGTAAATACTACATTTTACACACCAGGGTTTGTTTTCACCAACCATTTCAGGGGTAGTTTAGGAGTGCTGAACCTAGAATCTGTCATAAAGCCTAATGCAAGTGCAGTCCTCCTTTCAACTGTTTTGTGAACACCACTCCTGGCGTTGTCTGAAGTGGCTGTCTGTAGTGATGTATTGTTAATTTTCATTTCACATTTAGTCATACTGTCTTAAAACACATGGATAACTGTTTGGGTTAAGAAAAGTATAGCCTTCTATTGTTTGTTTGAAATGTAATCTTTAGTTGTGAACCAAAGAAACAAAATTTGGGTCCCAAACCTGACTTGGGCAGTTGCCATCATCTGAGGAAAGTGGAAAATATTAACTTGGTTGTTTGCCGAACTATGCCATTAATCTCGTCAGACGTCTGGTTCCTATCATTCACACTATGAACAGTTTTGACTGGGTTGGCTTCTCTGGCACTGAGCATTTAGCATACAAACCACTCTGACTGACTTTGTTTACATCATATTTTTCCCATTTAAAGATAATGGAAAATCGATGCAATTCCTTTTAATGGTACTTTAAGGGTATTATTATTATTATTATTATTATTAATAATAATAATAATAATAATAATAATAATAATAAACAACAACAACAACAATAATAATAATAATCTTTTTCTATACAGCTGCGGTCAGCATACACTGTGCTTTGTATGAACTCATGCCTCTACACGTCGCTGGGGGTCCTGGGCCTCGTGGTGAAGCTGTAGGGCAGGCAGCCGCAGCACGCGAGCCTCAGAGACCTCTGGAGGTCCGGGTTGCGGAAGGCATAGATGATGGGGTTGATGATGGAGCTGCAGATGGCAGGCAAGGCGGTGGCGTACGTGTAGACTGCTGGGTAGCGCGTGTCGGCCACGAGCGAGTACATGGCGAAGGGCACCCAGCAGAGGGCGAACGTGCCCAGGATGGCGGAGAGCGTGCTGACGCCCTTGGTGGTGGACGAGGCGTGCGAGGCGCTCATGAAGTGGCGCTGCACGGCGATCTGCTGCGCGTGGCGGAAGGCGATCTTGCAGATCTGTAGGTAGAGCTGCAGGATGAGCGCGAAGACGAGCAGGAAAGAGACGGCGAGCGCCGCCGCGTTGCTCTTGTTGACAGGGCGGCACACGCTGCACGTGTTCTCGTCCTCCAAGCAGTTCCAGCCGAGCGCGGGAAGCGCGCCGAGCAGCGCGCTTGTGAGCCACGCCAGCGCCAGCACGGCGTACGTGAAGGTGGCCGCGCGCTCCGTGTGATACGTGAGCGCGCCGTACAGCGACAGGTAGCGGTCCACGGTGATGGCGAGCACATTCAACACAGACGCCGAGAAGGCGGCAATGAGCAGCCCGGCCGACAGCAGAGAGGCCACGCCCGGCTCGGCGACGGCGTACGCCACGGCGAAGTTGAGCACGAGCCCCAGGCCCGCCAGCATGTCCGCGAGCGCCAGGCTCGCGATCAGCACGAAGGCGGGGGCGCGTGGCGCAGGTGTGTGCGCCACCAGCGCGATCACCAGCGCGTTCTCGCACGACACCAGCGTGCCCGTCACGCACAGCGCCACGTCCCACGGGTTCACGGCCGCGGACACACCCGGGGCGCTGGTGGGCGGCGACGGGGAGGAGGAGGAGGCGTTCCTGCCTTCGGCCGCGTCCGGGACGGGGCTGGAGGAGGCGCTCGGGAGAGAGTTACTCATGACTGCAGCGGCATGAGGACGAGGAGAATGAATCACTACGAGGAGGGGTCATGAAAAAAGACACCAGTTGAGAAACAAACACAAAAACGTCGTTTACTCCTACAGAACACCTTCTGGTCTCCTAATTATGAGAGCACGTCAAACAACAAAGTAATGAGGTGCGCGCGCAGGTGGGCCGTGAGTGGAGAGTCTTTTGTGAGCGAACCATTAAAGAAAAAGCGGTGGTAAAGGGGGGTAAACATGCTATTTTTAGTCCCCGTTCCATATTTGTTTTGTCCACAGCTGTCCTTGTTGAGAAACAGAGATGCGCCATTCATTAAATGACAGTCTGAGACTTACGGAGGTGTCGCTGTTCCTCAGGAAGGACCGGTCCGTTTACACAGACAGAGACCATCGCCGGCCGGGGGATCCAGGCTTCTCTCCATCCCTCCTCTGCCTCTCAGAGAAGGTGGTCCGGGAGAGAGCGGCAGTCGGTGGGAACAGAAGCTGGAAGTGGCAGAGCTTGGCTCCGTTTTCTTTTTTTCGTTTATTTCCGTGGTATCGATTCGTCTTTCTTGTTTGTTTTCCTGACGGGGGCTCTGTGGGGAGGTTTGGCAGGTTTGGTGGTCAGCCTTGGGTTGTCATTCTTCTAATAACGCTGGCGGTTTGCAGACAGCGGCGCCTGGACGCCTGGGCGATCCACTGCGACTGGACCCGGGAAAATGAGTCTCACTGCTGACGTCAAGAGCCTCCTCTCCCCCCCACCCCCTACCACCGCACCGTCTGGAACAAAGTCGTGAAAGAGAAGGTTATCTTCGGGTAAAGCAGGCTGGAGATCTGAGGTCCACTGAAAACTCGCCTGACTGTGTGATGAAGGAAAACGTTCAGCAAAACCGTAACGCTGAAGGAACAGGAAAGAATATGATTTTCTTTGTAGATGCTTTAGATGAACCAATAATAATAACAATAATAAATATAATAATAATAATAATAATAATAATAATAATAATAATAATAATAATAATAATAATGTGGTTTAACTGTTGAAAATTGTTGGCAGTAGGTGGTGCTGTCTGTGGTGCTGAAGTCAATTCCCTGTATGGTCGCCAGGGGGCAGCAAGGTCTGCAGCGTAGTCTGGGAGAAGGCACGTCGTTCTTCTGACCAAGTGTCAGACCGAGCGGGTCTCCGTGTGGAGCAGGCAGGATGTGCTGCTAAAGGAGCTGTTCTGACAGCACTGCTCAAGGGTGTGGATGTTTTCTGCGCTTTACCTGTTGAAGGTCTTGTTTGAGGAATATTTCACAAGAACATTAACCTCATTAAGCCGGGTTTTGGAACTAGCTGTCTGCTTTAGCATCTCGCTCGACTGTAAAACCCACAGCAGCAGATAAACTCAGTCTAAGGCACACATAAGAATATGTGTGCCTTTTCATTTTTAAAAAGCTATCTATCTATCTATCTATCTATCTATCTATCTATCTATCTATCAATCTATCTATCTATCTATCTATCTATCTATCTATCTATCTATCTATCATCTATCTATCTATCTATCTCACTTTATGATAATCAGTTTACCTGCTGATATCTCTCTCCATAGACTCCGAGCTGCAGTTTCACAACAGCCAGTTTGAATATTATACAAACTGTAATTTTTGTGGCCTGGGTAAGCTGGTATCCGAAAACGGAAAACTTAATATTTTAATTCAACTATGTTTATCAACCTAAAATTTCACTCAATTATCCTTTCATTTAACCTCAGCGTTGACACTAGGCTTTAATGATATGTGGGTTTTATTTGTACACACTAAATGTGCAAGAATAAAACTTTACCTCAAACAAGCCTAATTTGAGCATATTATTTCACTGGAACAACCAAAACAGTTACACACACAAGAACGCAAGTTCGTGGCACAATTGTAAAAAGCTAAAATGTTTAAAATCCTTTTTGTGGTTTGTAAATATTAGCTGTTTCAATCATGTATGGAGGAGTGTAGTCAAAACTGCACTAGCTAGGTGGTAACCTGGGGACAAGGAGCAGTGCCTACTGGTGCTTAGCAATCAAATAGCACCAAATTGGGAACCTGCACCGGCATAAGGGGACATTAATATTATCACTGATTGTTGTATGTTTTAATGTGTCGGTTTTCACGATACCACAAAAAACATGATTTCAAACTGGCTGTTTTTGCAATTTAGTTTCCATGGATTGACTGTCTGGATATTGCATCATATTGTGTTTACATTAAACTCAGTTTTTGAGGAAACATGTGTTTCTCATGATATAAGCCCTTTAACATTAGTTAAAAGGAGTGGTTCGGTCTTTCCTGCTTTTGGAATTAAGCGCAATACTGCGTAGCCAATTAAAACATTCTCATTTACATAGATCTTAAAAGCACAGCACTAAAAAACAGTCTGTTTAACTCCAAGAGAGAAGGAAAACGGTCATCCAAAAACAAACCCCTCAGACATCATGAGTGGACTTTTAGGTAGATATATTTAATGAAATTGTAGAATATGGCCTTTATAGTTCATAATCCGATAAACCTCAGTAACTGGTATTGTTACGTGTTTCAGTTATATGCTTAACTCTCCAGTAAAATTATATTTAAAATACATAGGTAGGACTGCTTTTGCATTTGCATGGCAGCCTTTAATTCTAGTAGCGACTGTCAAATATTTTGTGTGACGCCAGTTTGAGAACCAATATTCCAATATAGAACCAGTACATTTAGTTAAACTACATTTAAAAGCCTAAATTCTGCAAATGAGGGAGGAAACTACTGAAAGTAAATGTAGCCTCTGCTCAGAACAATTCATCTTATTTAACAGACAAAAATTATTGCTTTCTGTAATTTAGTAATTTTTAATTCTGCCATGGTGCACCAGTAGGTGGGGATCATGTTTCACTCACTATCACCAACTATCCTCAACCAAAGCCATTCAAAATGCAAGCTTGCATTTTGATTTCCAAACGATTTCTGAATTTCATTGAGTTTAAGCACAGGAACGAATGTACATTCCACCAGCTGCTGAAGAAAAAAATTATGTTGAAATAGAAGTGCAGTCAAAAGTGTAGCAAAACACTTCACTCATTGTGTATATTTTACTGCTAAGTGTGTTGAAATGTAACAGTAAGTTGCAGTATGTAGCTCTTCCTCCAGGTGCAGTAGAACAACTGCTTTTTTATTGTGGCCCACCCTATGCTTGGTTCAGATGAAAAGAAATGAAACACACTGTTGTACACAAATACATTCAGTGCCTCCAGTCTCTACAAAACTTGACTGTTAACTATGTTAGCAACCTTCCACTAAGGTTTACACTAAGAAATATCAATAGTTTAACAGATAGCAAAAGACAGAAGTTTATCTCAGAAGACAATTAGCTAAGCTGGGTGTCTTAATAATGTGTTCTTGGCATAGATGTTTACATATGACCTTAGTGTTAATTACCAAAGTTAGTATGCAATTATGTCAAGTGTATCCCAACATCTACTTATCTAATATGTATTTTAAATGTATTTTTTGGTTCAAATATTCCAGTAAGGATTTATTGCAGAGTACAACCTCACAAGGTTTCTCGTAAACTAACATGACTTTATACGTCAATAGATATACCGTATGAGATATAGTAAATATAAATAGATATACCGAAAACTAATTTGTTTTTTTTTAATGCAATTTGATGTATTATTATGTTATTTTATTGTAAATATCAATCAAGTAAAAATGCAGGGTCTTTGGAAAGGCTCAAGTCAAGACTCTCAGGTCGAGCTGAGCTTTGATGTCAACAATTTGCTGGGGCAGGATTCCCAAGAACAGGAGTCCATGTTGAGAAATGCACTCATCATCCACTCCACCTTGCTTAAAGTTGGCCTGATAATCCTGGAGTGTGGTCCAGACATTAGTTTATTATATGCTTGAATACATGACACTTATAGAGAATGTAAAATTATCTCACTGGCAGGATATGTGGCCAAGCTTTGCTGGATTATGTGAATGTGATAAGTTACAAATGTTTTTATGTGCGTTAAAAAGTACACTGCACATTATGCACATACACTGCTCACAGGTAGGGATGAAACTTTTTCTCAGTGCAAACAACAAAATTGTTCTGTTTAGACACAGGCCCTCATTCGACTTTGGGCCCTTGGCCTTGTTTCTGAAACGGGCTTATGTGCACTACAGTTTACACACTATTTGGTGTGGCACTATGCACATTGGTACACTGCACTGCTGAATCCATTTAGAATGGCCCTGTACCACGTTTTAAACACTTTACAGTGGTATTGTACAGTTTGAGACACTACATTTCTGAATACATTCCTAAATGTGACACATTATATTTTAAAACACCATCTAGTGTGCCAGTATGCAGTTTGGGACACACAACACTACTAAATTTCTAATACTTGTGTACAACTTATTGCGCATTATCTAGGGTGGTAGTATGCAGTTTGGAACACTCCGCTGCTGAATGCATTTCTAATTGTGGTGTATTGTATTTTACACGATCTAGCATGGTAGTGTGCAGTGTGGGACACTACAATGTTCAATGCCTTTCTAATGGTTGCAATATTAAACACAGTATTTTGTGCATACTATTTAGTGCATACTATCACACTAAACAGTGCGCTATAGTAAGCACATTTTAGCGTGGTAAGATGCATTTTGGGACATACTCCACTGCTGAATGCATGTCTTAAGTGTTGTGCACGATATTACACACGCTATCTACTGTGGTAGTGCGCGGATTGTCATGCAGGAATTTTGGGAAATGTAGTTCAAGCTAGCGGACCTGTCTCTTGATGTTCCACTGACGAAATGTTTCTTAATCGCAGCCCAAACGTAACGGAACTCGCTGCTGTTTTACCGAATTGTTTTTATGTTGTCTCCTTCATCTTGCTTTGTTTGTTGCCGTAAAGAAGCATCTCTGTTTTTGTTCTCTGTGTAAACGAGGAACAGAGAGGTACGGGACTAAAATAGCCTGCTAGGTAGTGTTAGCGGACCTCAGGTTACTTCTCCGTCAAGAGTTATCCCACTGTTAACTTAATTTGCACCCTAAAACAAGCGCATGTACTTCACTCGGAAATATATCTTAGTCGAGTGGATCAGTTTGTTCTGTCTGGGCCTGTATTCCCAGCCCCAGACAGAGGGGCAGGAGACCCTCTCCATCTCGTAACTCGCCTCCTTCTCGCCGGAAGCAACGGGAGCACATCAGAGAGACTGGGAAAGACAGGAAGACGAGGGGCTGCAGGTCTCGAAGTACACTCAATGCCCCGGGTACAGGTAAGAGGCTATCAGGACAGTCCAGACCGGATTGGATATCAGAGAGGTATGAAACGAGGATTAAATTAAATTAAAGTTAAAGTGGCCCTGTGTAGTCACGCATGAACACATGACAGCACAGCACACAGTGTGAACTTCTTTCTCTGTATTTAACCCATTCACCAAGTGAAGCAGTGGGCTGCCACCAACGAGGGCTGCCCTGGGGGCATTGTGTGTGTGGACGGTACCTTGCTGAAGGGTACCTTAGTGATGACACTAGCAGTGTTGGGATTTGAACCCACAAACTTCTGATGGCAGGGGCAACGCCTTAAACACCAGACCACCAGCTGCCCTAGATTGTTTAAAAGATACTTCATCTTTCAGTGTATGATCCAGAAACCATAAAGTCACAAGTCTATTTGAGACTACTCAAAGCAGTTTGAGGCAAATATGTGGTATTGGTGTACAGTTCTCTTTAATTCTGTTCTGACAGCTAGCTACATCTACTGTCAGGTGCGTGACTGTGATCGAGAGTAGACGCCCAGTTGTAGCGTGAGGAAAGAGCCCAATCGCGGATACTAACGAGAGAGCAGGTGACTCACGCGAGTTAGTATAAGAACGCTCCTGTAAGGAGTAGAGGTTCCCACCAAAGGAGCCTGCGTTCTTACACATATACAGAGAGAGATATAAGGAGAAGAGATGCAGTTTACTCACGGTACCAGAGATAGTAGGGCGACACGGGTTGAGTGGAGAACTCAATGTCTGTGTACAGACTCACCTG
>JBBJLS010000023.1:1004390-1025735 GCA_037577275.1 Bryconaethiops microstoma
TATATATGTGTGTATGTGTGTGTGTGTGCTTAAAAAAATAAGACAGCAAAATTCATAAAATACATTATGAATAAATATGTGATTTTGACATGTAATAACCACTGGCACCTGTATCTCATTTACTGGACTTATTTATACACAGCCAGCATACTAAGGTCTACATGAAATTCTGGTCTATGATTTCTGAGCATTCCCCTGATTGCTCTTGTTCTTGATGTTCATTATTTTGGTTATGGCTTTCCTTCTTGTGTGTTGACTTAAAGGCTGTCTGGCTTTAATAACCCTGTTTCCTATGGGCTGACCAGACCTTGGACTGTAAACAAACACTGTGCTCTTACATGCAGTGAAGTTCATATTTCGTACAGTGCTGGACTCATTGTGCTTTCTTGCTTTTTAACAATATACTTACCCATTGATTTTGACATACAATAATTTGAGTATGTCTCTGATTATTCTGAATGTGTAGTATAATGAGGCCCTGTTTTACTGATATCACTCCTGGCAGAAATGTTATCTCTATTCAACCCTCAAACTTTTTTCAGACATCTTAAGCAACTAGTGATGCCTTCATACACAACCACCCAAGAAACTGAGCAGCCAACTGTGTTATTTCTTTTTTTGTACCCCTGAAATGGTATATGCATATAAAAAAAGATGTACATACCCTTCATCCTGCTGCATAAACAGTGATTGTTTCATTTCACATCAAATGTGCTCTGTGTACTGAGCCAAAGCAAGAGACTGTAATGTACTAATACTGAGTAAGAAGATACTGGTGTAGGGGCACAAGTTGCCTTCAGAGCGGCTTCTGTCCTTCTTGGCATTCTTTCATACATGTCTGTAACTGTGTGTAGGTGGATACAGGACCATTTCACAAAGAAGAATTCAGTTCTTTAAGGGGTGAAAGAGGTGAAAATCTGCCACACTGTGCATTTCAGAACTCGCCATAATGGTTTGGTGATCTTGAGAGGAAAGCATTGACTTAATCTATGAGCTAATAAACCTGTAGATAGTTTAGCAGTGTCTATGCTTGGAACATTGGAGCATAATCATGGAACAATGTTTGCCCCAACAGAGTGCCCCAGGTCTTGTAAAATGACTTCATATTCCTTGGCTATTATACAACCATGCAAAGCAATCATCTGATCTAATGACTCTCGTGAGATGGCTGCCCACATCATTATGGATCCACTACCATGTTTAATAGTTGCCAATAGACAGTCGTGGGTAGAAGATATCCTTTGGCATTCTTCAAATGAAAACACAGCGCTGTAAGACATGCAGGAAAAAGGGTAAAAGATGACTCATTAGACCATGTTGCTTTTTCCATCGCTTAAAGGTCCAGATTGTGTGCTTCTTACAGCAGTTTGCATACAGCAGCCATGCCATAAATTCCAGTTTTGTGGAGTTCAGAGCATGCTGTTTCTCTGGATACTGGGTCAAAAATGGCACTGGTTCAATTCTGTGGTCATTTCTGAAACTAAGTGTGTCTTTCTCTGTCAGCGAGCTTTATCTTGTGACTACAGTTCCTATGCTGAAGCAGTTGAAAAGGGAATTTAACCGATTATTATTATTCAGATTTTTTGCAAAATTAAGTGCATAATGTGTTTGGTGTGAAACATTCCACTGCAGAGAAAACAGCAGAGTTTGAAAAATATGTTTCTATAATACAGTCATGAAAAGTGAGGTATATTCAAGGCTTGGTGAGGACAATTCTTTAAGATTGTGAAAAACAAACATCTAGTCAGGTGTTTCTGAACTTTCTTTTGCAGTTTTTGATGTCCTTCCTGCAGTTCTGTCACAGTATATTTGACTTATTTGGAACTATGTTAGATGCCTCATATCACTTACATGTCACTTACATGTGATTTTCTAATTCTTTTTAGTTTGATACATCCAGCTCACATTCAACCTAATATTATTCATCTCGGTAACTCTACTTTCAAGTTCTGATTTAATCACCACCTAGATAAAGATAAAGTTCTTTTGCCCACAACTTGCGTTCTTTAGGACTGTCACACTGGTGAAATGTTTGCTAAATTGACAGATAAATAATTGTGTTTTACAATTTAACTGTTTTGTTCACTGTATGAAGCTAATTGTCTGTCTTGCTTTACATCTCACAACAAACATAGCTCAAGCTAAAAACTCCACATCACTCACTGTTTGTAGCACAAGTCAAGATACACTTACAAGATACATATATATATTATTTATTTATTTTTTAATTATTTTTTAAAATTTTACTCATGTGAAATTGTAACTGAGCCATGTTGGCTTTTTTTTTTAATAAAGAAAGCTGACTCCCCCAACCCCTCCCCCCCACTTGAAATAATTATATTATTTCACTGTTTGTAACACAAGTCAAGATACACTTATATATAAGCCCTTCACGCCTTTGCCTTAATCTTCATGCAATCTAGGCCTTATGTTTCCTGTCACAGAACGCTTGAGGACATCAGCTTCCCCTTTTTTTAGGGAGTGGCAGCCTTTGTGGCTTCTGTGAGAAGGGTCATGGAGATGCGAGGGAATGAAAGTAGTGCCCCAACTAGAGCTGCCAAAACAGGTGCACTATAAATACACACACAACACATATCAACGGCTGGTTGCAGACACATCCACTGGCTGGAAGACTGGCAACAAGCAGGTACTGACTGTGGGTACCCACTCAATGCTTCTGTTTCGAGCAGCTGTTCTCTTAACCAGCTGTCAAGCAATGTTTCTCACTTCTGTTGTTAGTAATGTAATGTTAGTAATGCATCTTTTCTGCATTTAAAACTTATTGTATGTTGTCTTTATACTTGAACACTTCTGCACAGTAGCTATAAAATGCCATTTCTGCCTATTTTGGAGGTTCCTCAGATGAACAATGCATTTTTAGTCAGTAATATTGATAGAACTTAACTTATTTCAATTATAGAAATGTGTATAATACACCAACCAGACTGTATGTGAGCAAGCAAGTCAACATTTATAAGTGTTTTATTGTGTTTAAGTGGTCATTTTTCTTGTTGCAGTTTGTTGTTATTTATTGATATCAAGAAAGCTGCAGGAGGTTCTCACCTCTCCATTCAATTGCTCAACACAGAGTCACAACATTTTACACACAGAACCAACAGTGGTATAATAAATGTGACAACAGGTTTATGAATAATCATGATGATTATTGTTCATTTTGTTATATTGGTTTAAAATATCTGGATCAGTTCCCATGGAATGGCCAATGCGGGACTGCAGGAAGACCCTATCACATCCATGCCTTACATCCATGCATCTTTGCCTGATTGTTTTTGTGTGAGCTGACAGTAGAGGTATGAATTGACAGCAGTACAACGTATCAAGATTGTTCCATTTTTATTCACCTTCAGACTGCATGAAAGGCAAGAAGACTACAGTCATAAATAATCACAGAAACCAAGGCATTGATGCCACTTCTTTGATGGCGCAGTACACTGCAGTATACAGAACTCCAGTGCACTGTAAATTGTAAAACTTCTAATGATAACTTGTAGGGAAAACACAGTCTTTACTGAATCTATTGTTTTCAGTGTGAGTTAGTCATTTCTGGCCAAGGCCACAATTACCATAAATTATCTCTTCTCACCCTCCCTTCTGATGCTAATAAGCTCTCATCCTCGAGAGTTCTCTGCCTCGACTCTGGGGCTAGCTACTGCTGGCTGCTGCTATGCCGCACTGAATATTCCCACCTAAACTTTTTTGTATTAGATGGATTGCTTATGTAACTCTATTGTGTAATGCATCATGATTATACATTTCACACACCACCGCCTCTGTTGTAGAGAAGAAGTGGTCAAAATTGCGGAACAGTGGTAAACACCTCTTTCTCAAAATTACTGGTATTGGGTGGACCCGATTTCATCTCTCTCTCTCTCTCTCTCTTCCTGTCTTCTCTCTTCTCTCTCTTCCTTCTTTTTTTCTCCCCTTTTTTCTTTTCTACCCATTCTTTCTCATACATCCCTACCTGTTTTCTCAGTATCTCACACTCTCTCATGGATGTGACAGAACATCAGCGATGTGTGAGAAGTTTTACCATTATTATGGTCTAACACTAATGGCCTATTATGCAGCCATATATTAAAGGCTACAGCACACTTACAAACAGTAATTATGCAGATTACATACTGATATACTAGAGATATACTGTCTAGAGGGCGATGTGATTATCATTAGCTTTATCCTGTGTTATGTTTGAAAATTGGCAATTTGTGCGGAAAAATCCACAATGTTATGTAACCATTACTTCAATGTGAACTAGTAAACAAAATCTTCATGTTGATGGATCATTGCAAGAGTTCTATTTTTCATGTCCTTATGGAAGTAGACTTGTGAGCGCACTCACTTCTCCCTGAAATCACCAGATTAAGCTGAAATGCTACATCTGACCGCTGGGTTCTGAGACGTTGCTATGGATCTGGATGCAATTCTACTGGTTCCAGTCCACCTCAATCTGTGTCGCTCATGTTTGAACAGTATGACTGAAAGAGTTAAGCTTGTCAAGATTCTGGTCTGATATATTGCTGTTTATGACAAGCAGTGCAGTGAATGTACAGTCGCTAAGGATTTGGTGTTTATGTAATATGTCTCTCTCTCGTTCTCTCCCTCTTTCTCTCTCTCACTCTCTCTCTCTCTCTCTCGGTCTTTCCTCAGCATCTAGCGAACTTGAACTGGAGAGGAAGCAAGCAGCCCACTTCCTATCGTCATGGTAACAGCATGTGAATGCATTGGGCCATATTGGTAAGCTAGCAAGAGAACGAGAGAGCAGATGTGAAAAAGAGAGAGCGAGAGAGAGAAAGGGAGAGGGAGAAAGCAAGTGGGAACTGCATCAGAAAATACAGCACAGTCTCCAGAGCCATCTGAAAAGGTAGGTAATGGGGGGATGGTTGCTGTTAGGATGGGGATTTTGAGCTGGCTAATTTCCAAATACAAGGAGATGTTTTTATGATTGCACTGTAAAATCAGGCAATGTCACGCCTGCCCTACCTATCACGTCTGCGTCGGTGTTGTTTACTTTGGCCAGGTGACTCTGACTTTGACCGTACAACTTGTGGCTTCTCTTTTCTTGGGTTGATCTTCACACATGGTTATGTAATGATAACCACTCTCTGTGTGTTTTGGTATCACGCAGTTACTGCATTTCACCATTCCTTTCATTAGGCATGCATGTTCATTCTGATATGAGATCTCTGAGTGATTTGTGTCGCAGCTACTGGCAAGGCTGAAATGCTTCGGCAAAGATACATTTATATTTTCTTGCTGTAACCTGGCAACACCGTACATTTCATTGGATGCACATGTAAATACACGTGCGGCAAAATGTGTGAGCTTGACCAGTGTTCCATCAGTTATGTTATATCTTTCACACGTTCTGACACAAAAAGACCCAGAAAGACCCTGCATAAAAAAATTCAGTTCACAGCTTTTGCTGGGAAGACAAAATAAGCGACAAGCATGAAGAAACATTGATCTGCATCAGTTTCATAAATACAAACACAGATCATGTTTTTGGTGAAATCGCTCAGAATGCTTGATGCTTTTGGAAAAATTCAGATATTAACATTCATCCTTCATCCTTCATCATATTAACATTTCCTCAAGAGCAAGCATTTCATTTAGTGGTATGTGCCTCCAACAAGTGCCCCCAAACACTTCTTATGTTATAGATCACTGCAGTGATCATATACAAGACTGCCAAGTAGATATGCTTCTCTTGCTTTAATTTATTAAAAACCCAGGCTTGTTACATCATAAGGCTTATTATAAAGTAACTGCACTGACTACAGTGCAAACTGCCTGAGGTTTTTTACATTAAAATAGTGATATTTGGACCTGCTGGTTGGTCCTTGACATTTGAGGGCTTAAACCTAGTGTTTCTTTTATTTATCTGTGTTTTTTAAACATTGTCATTATGAAATGTTTAAAAACTAACAAAATAATAAGTAATGAAAATGTTCACAGTAATCATCTCAAAACATTTCAGACAAACATTGAATGGGTGCTTATACTATATTTAATGTTGACATTTTGTGTGCAGCTAGTATTGTTAGGGAAGTTGCCTACAGGTGGAAGGAAAGCTTGTGATGAGCTCTTGTAATTACATACTCCATCGACTGTAGTTTATTTGTGGCAGAACTGTGGTTGATGTAGTGTATGCACAGTGGCTGAGTGAGAAAGAGCAAGCGAGATTAGGAGGAAAACAGAAAATTAAATGAACATGACCGTTTAAAATTGCAGTTTAAATGACAAGCACCAGATTTTTAGAAATTTTAAATTATTAGCTTACTGTGTTCCATATAACCTGCCTCCTAAACATTACTATCTGCATGTTACAATAATGGTCATAGATAAGGCTGTTCTCGTATTCAACATGTACATATTCCCACTCAGGGTTAACATGAACTATTCACCATTGCTTCTAGCTCTATAAGCTCATATTGTATAGCTGCTGTAGAGACTCCTTTTGGGTCCTCTCTTGCTGTGTATGTACGAACAGGTATCTGTTGCCATGGTGAACACCCACTCATGTGCCAAACAAAGCTTCAGATAGGCTAATATTCTCTCTATGACTCTCTCTCTCTCTCTCTCTCTCTCTCTCTCTCTCTCTCTTTGTCTCCTTTTTGTTTCCAAATGTCTTAAAACAATCAGAAAGTGATCTCATCACTTGTCACTTCAAGCAATGAGTTACACCGAGTCCTAAATAGAACCAATTAAATATTTGCCTTGTTTGTGTTACTTCATGCTTTGCTGAATTGAACCATTCCCCCCATGACAGCAGGCTGTATTTCTCACGATGCAGGAAAGAAAAATTCCAAGGAATTGATGGAGTCCTTTTGCAGACAATAAAAAAAACAGTTTTGAAACAGATCCCCCAGAATAGCTTGATCTTCTTGAGAAACATGGAGCACACAGCCCTCTTTTGCCCATCCCCTGCCTGGACAGGCCCAAACGTCTCAACCTTTTCATCTGAGTGGGATGACTCCTTGAACTCCTACCTTTTGGCACCTGATGTGATCAAGCCCCCTCCACAATTCCAAGATCCAGAAGAACCATGCCAGTCCCCATCATCTAGTTCCTCTGTCATTAGAAGGAGGGATAAAGAACAGGCTGGCACGGGCACCTCGCATAAAGAACGCAGAGGGAGACCTGCCAGTGCCATAGAGCCCCACAGACGATCATTGTCCCTTTCTACGGCCATCACCTCCAACCCAGCTGTTACTCGGCGAAGATGTGAAAGCTATGCCCTGTCATATCCTAGCAGCAGCTCAGAGGACAGTGGCAGTGACAGCACCTCCGTCAGGAAAGGAGATCAACTCCCTGATGCAGTGCCTCAGTCCAGGGCTCGCAGTATTGTTCTGAGAAAGGCCAAAAGGAAACCGGCCCCACCTATACGGACAGTGTCATTACACAGGCTTGCAGATCTGAAGCCTTCAGAGCGTAGAACACAGAGCCTCTACATCCCCAGTGATGGCCAGAATGTCATGCTCCTCCCAGACCTTATTCCAGTATTCAAGGAAGATGCTGGCAAGTCTGAGCAGCCCACTCTTGCTGCTGAAGCCCCAGGAAAGATTCCAGTCAGTCAGCTTCTCTCCAGCCACAGGCCACTTAAAGAGCTAAGGTCCAGTGAACCATGCAAGCCTAGCTCAGGCACCTCTGGGGGGACACCCATAAACGAAGTCACAAAGATCCCTTACAGCTCTGACTGCAATAACTCACCCTCTTCCTCTCACTCCTCTCCCTCTCAACCTTCTATGTCTTCTCCTACCAAACCACCTGGGTCAGCCTCCCCTTCCAGTGGCTATTCAAGCCAGTGTGAGACACCTACTCAGCAAGCTTCGGGTGTAACAGGACCCATGCCGCTTGGCTGCCGGATGCGTCCCAAATCGTCCTGTGCTGTTCCTGGCCAACGCTCAAAGAACAGCAGGACAAGACTATCCCTACAGTTGCCTGAAATGCAAGAAACTAGACCTGTGCCTAATTCAGAACCCTTCCTCGCCCATCCAAAAGCAAATCGCCGCTATTCAGACACTTCTGCCACCAAAAAACCCAAGCAAAGACTTAGCAACAGTATGCTGATAATGCCAGTGGTGACACAGGAAGACCTTAACAAAGTGCGTTTGCGTTCAGTCAGTAGCTCAGACCTGGACAACACAGCTGCAAGTGTGATAGAGGAGGAAAATGAAAGGGATGGAAATTCTGCAACTGCTCAACAAAGTCCTAAAGCTAAGCCCCCTGTAGCACCCAAGCCACCTGTGTGCAAATGGCCACCAAAGGTGGCAAAGTCCAGTTTTGGCACATCTTCTAGTGCAGATCCTCCACCATCCTCTAACAGTTTTGTTCCAGATAATATTTACTCAGCAGTTAATAAAGTTAAATCAAACCCTATTCTTCCAACCCCATCTAACCCTAGTATTGACGATGAACATCACCAAGTGCAACAGCAGCAGCATGAGTTTCATTCTGGACAGAATGTAAAGGAAGCCAGCCGTCCACAGCCCCAATGCAGTTCTGGTGATCCAAATATGCTACCCTTCAATGCTGCCAGCCACACCAAATCAAGTGAACCACAAAAGAAGAGAAAAGCACCAGGTCCTCCAGTTGCAAAGAGACCTGATATGGTCTACTTACCTACTGATACATCTGTAATGGACAATTTGGATGAGCATGTTCAGTTGCCCTCTAGTTATTCACAGCCTGGAAGTTCTCAAAAGGCATACCATGTCACAGTGTATGGACTAATTCCCACATATCCACATGCTACTGAAAGAGAACCAAATGTATCACATGCACCTGGTAAGAGCTTTGTAATAATGAGATTATTGAAGAATGAATGTTGTTTTCAATATTAATTTAAGAAGTTGTAGCGTTCAAATAGAAATAACTTATTTTTATTTCTCTTCATCAGAGCACGAATTATACCATAGAGTTACAGTCAAGGGGCAAGTGCCAGACATAAGTGCTTTGCAGTTGGCAAGCGAAGAAGATGAGGTTTTTCTTCACAAGTCCGCATCTCACACAACAGAGGACTTGTTCACCATTATTCACAGGTTAGTTAGTATTATTTACAACATGTCTTATAAAAGGTTTACCCTTATGTGGCTCTTGTCTTGTTTGATTTATCAACTTTTGTAACTTTGCTTTTGGCAGGTCTAAGAGGAAAGTCTTGGGTCGCAAAGACTCATTTGACAACAAACAGGGTGACTTAGGCACTAATACAATTGGTGGCGTTTCCAAGACTAGTTCCCAGAATGACAACTTCATGGCTCTCCTGAGACGAACAAGAAGTGCCAAAGCCAGCTCTGGAAGTCGAATCTCAGCCACAGAGCTTCTGAGGAGCTCAAAGCCTACAGCTGCCGGAGCTGCAGAGCTGACTAATTACAAAAACCACTACATGATGCAGTCTCATGGTCCTTGAACCCATATCTTTGGGTCTGTTGTTATTGATGTTGTCTCAGCAGAAAATTACATTGCCACAGTTTTGCCTGCTTAAGCTTGTGAACAATCAGCTTGTAAATATCTTTGCTCTTCACATATATAGTATTATGACAATTCAGATTTTGTTTGAACCTTGAATTTATTCTTTCAGAAATGTATACTCAGTAAATGAAGATTTATATTCTGCAAATTGCAGAAAAATACTTACTGTGTAATATAAATACAGAAATCTTGTCTAAATGTTAGTTAAATTGTTCGTTAAATCAAATGGTTTTGTTCTGAGCTTCCATCTTCTGGCCTGCTTTGAGTGAGTTTAACGTTTTGTCAGACAGCATAAAATGCTGCATAATAATGACTGTTTCCAGAACATACTGCTGTAGATTTGCACTGTTTACAGTATTTCGTTTCTACCAATATGTGGCTCAGTGCATGTAACATGGCAAATTAAGTATCAAAATGAATTGGGTGTAATACTAATAAAAATAGTTGCAGTTTTAGCTTTTGTTAACCTGTTAAAATACATTATCAAGACACAGCATATAGCTATTCACTGCCAACATTGCCTGGTCATTGGGATATGGATGATATCTGAGGAAGAGCTTGCACAAACACTAGGAGGGAATTAATATAATCTTCTGGTTGCTCAGACTAAATCTGTAGTGCCATCATTCCCCTGATGCAGCTCGACTGAATGGATTACATGCATCACAACTTATAAAAGCACTTCATCGTGCTTTTTTGTTTATTGTGCTTTTTTTTCCCTTTCACGTTTAAGAGCTTAGTATTGTAATGTATTTTTGGTTTTGGAATATCTTAAATGGATACCAATGACTGTGTGGAGCATAGCTGCATTGTGGAAGGACTACGTTGTTCTTCCATTATCTCCTTTGGCATGGTAAGTCCACCTAAAAACAAAAAAAAATGTATCTGAAATTATAATAATAGATTCTGCATCATAAGAAGCAGTAGTATATTTGAGCAGTCTACACGTTTTATGTTTCAAAGAGAAACTATAAGCTAGGAAGAGACTCAACCAATGTCAAAAGAGAATTATATAAATTAATTAATGTAAATGAGGAACACTTACACAGTTGGTACCTAGTTATTGTTATTGTTCAGAACTTTATTAAATTCTTTCATTTTTTCAAATCAAGTGGAACAGCTTCTGTTTTGTAGGCATATAGAATAATACATCTTGTGTTGTAAAGAGATGTGTTTTCATTTTCACAAAGTAGTTTACTACCAAAACTGTAATAGTAAATTGTCATTTTTTTGTTCCAGTTAGTACTTAAGAGTACTTACTGAAGAAATAGAAGGCTACCCTATGTTCATTTATCCACAATATGTGTGGATATGCATGACAGTCTAAATCACATAAGCTAACTGAAATCTAGAACAGGTGATTCATGGATTTAAGATGATGGATTGGCTGCAGCTTTAGGAAATGAAGGTGACTGGATGAACTGATCAAATAGTTTGTAATTCTGCACAAAGTAACGCAGCTTCCTGAGATTAAAAAGAGGACCTAAAATAAAATGTGTTATTTTATACACATCATTTCCCCTTGGTTTGATGAGATTACGTATCTGAAAGTACTGTTTTATTGAAGACATATACACAGTGAGTCGTATTGACTCTGTTTTACAGGATCTAAGAGCTATGGGGAAAATACACTTTGCAGAATAGTGTGTCAGGCTTCTGGCCCTGGGTAATGGGAGTCTGTGCTACAGCTCATCTAAAAAAACTTCCATCACCCAGTGAACCTGTGGCTGGCCTACGGTATGCCGGTCCCTACAGGGAGGGAACCTAAATTCCCCTATCCACCGCATGGAGCTTGGCTCCTCTTGTTCTTACTTGCAAACCTTAGCATCCCTTACATGGTTCAGGCTGCCATATTCAGGGTTGGAGTGTTGGGGCCATGGTCTTGTGACCCTATGTTTGCCAAGGCAATGCCTGGAGTTGCAGCTCAACTAGCTGTGAAGCAGATCAACAGGAATCAGTCAGTGTCTATAGGTATAACCTTTGATTATGTCATCCTGGAAGAAGACTGCAAAACCTCAATGGCCCTTAAAAGCTTTATGGGTTACTCCACACTAGCTTCAGCTTTCTTAGGACCTATGAACCCTGGATACTGTGAGGCAGCTTCTCTAATTACCAAGCACTGGAACAAGGCACTGTTCTCCTGGTCCTGCGTGAATCAGGAGTTGGAGAGCTCATGGCGACACCCAACATTTGTCCGCACATTGCCCTCACCCATCTGGGCGCTGCGTATGTTGGCAAATCATTTCCGCTGGGCAAATATAGCCATTGTGGCCTCAGCTGAAGATGTGTGGATGGATACATCCTACAAGGTAGCTGATGCCTTGAGAAGCCATGGTTTTCCTGTCAGGATGGTTCTCTCCACTAGCAGTGACCCTGCCAGTATACGCCACTCCCTCAGTAAGATCAAGAAGATGAAGGAGCTTCGCAGTAAGTAACAACTAACTCTATTGTCTCTTCCAAACACTCTTTAAAGTCGATGTAGCAACTAAGCTTAATTATCAAGAAATTGCAAAAATGCAACCGACAATTGGACATATAAATATTTAGATGGTATTTATTTAGCTTATTTTGTTTACAAGATTAAATAAATGTATTCTTTAAATGCAGGTCTAATAAATCCAATCAACTGAAAACTGGTTAATGTGCTCAAGTACATACTTTAAGCCCTAAACTTCTTTTGCTTTACTCCTCCCAGTGGTGATCCTATGCATGCATTCTGCCTTGATTGGTGGAGTAACCCAAAAGCTTTTGTTGGAGACAGCTCTGGACATGCATCTGACAGATGGTTCGGTGGTCTTTGTGCCCTATGATACATTGCTCTACAGCTTACCTTACAAGCAGGTGACCCATCCCACATTACATCGCAATAGCAAATTAATGGTGGCCTATGATGCAGTGCTAACGATTACCATGGACTCAGAGGAAAATTCATTCTACAAGGCCTACCAGGATGCTGTCACTTCCAAAGAGTTGCCTGCAGGCATCCAGCCTCATGAGGTATATCATAGAAAGATGACAGAGCACATTTATATTTATACTACACTTCCATCTTTTATCAGTATACTTACTTGTCAGTGTTACCTCTCGTAGGTCTCTCCTCTATTTGGCACCATCTACACTTCTATCATCTTCATGGCTAATACTCTGCAGAAGATTCGCAAATCTGTAAACTGGGTCTCAGGTGCAAATCTTGCCCAGCACACTAGGAACATGACATTCCAAGGTTTCAGCCAAAGGATTCGCACTAATACCTCTGGAGAAAATCTATTGAACTATGTCATCCTTGACACAAATGGCCATTCCTGGGAGTTGCAGCCAACTTATAGCATGGATGCAGAGGCTAATGTGGTTCGGTATCTGGGTACACCAATCCACTTCCCTGGCGGTGTGCAGCCCAAAGCTGACTCCAGCTGTTGGTTCACTCCTGGAGGGCCCCTTTGTACTAGAGGTAGGTATAAATGTGGAGAAGATCATCTGTGTGCTGAGTTTGCTAGGAATAGTAAAAAAATGACATGTGCTGTGTGCATGTGTATACAGTGCATACTGTATGTTATTGGTCCAATAATTTTCAAATTTTGTAAAAAGAAAAAAAACTATGGCAACACATCATAAAAGGAGATTTTTCCAGAAATAATAATGAAGGTACTGATGGACTGTTTTCAGAAATAACATGAGTAAATGCAGAGTTATTTCTGTCCTCAAACATAATTGGCCTGTTTTATGTTTCTTCTCTTCTTGGGCCAGGGGTGGATCCTTTCTTCTTGTTTGAGGCATTTATGTCAACATTACTAATAATTGCTCTTGCAACTGGTCTTGGATATTGTATAAGGTATGTTTACTATTAGAACACCATCAAGTATAAATACACATGCTGGCAAATGTTTTTACTTAATTTTACTGACTGAATGAGAGCAACCTCTTCAAAGTATTACACTACAATACACCTTCCTTTGCAGTAATGAATGCATTGCTCTGTACTTGTTGACATCCCTTTTTTTGTCCATTAACATTTTTTTGGACTCATGCTTTCTCATTACTGATCAATTCAGACAACGCATCAGTAAGATTCGAATGGTTAAAGGTCCCAATAAGATCCTTCTCACACTGAATGACGTGACATTCATCAACCCCTCCCTCAGTCACAAGGTAAGTCTCATACATGTTCTTTTATGATTGCCATTTAAATAACTGTGATAAACACTTTGTCTTTTTAGTTTTTTGGATGCAATATTCACAGAGTAGCTACACTACATGGACAAAAGTTTTGGGACACACCAGTTTTTCAGGGTTTGTGCTAGGCCCCTTACTTCCAGTGAAGGACAATCTTAATGCTTTAGCATACCAAGACATTTTGGACAACGCCAGCAGTTCAGTGTAAACTGTCTTAAATTATACATTTTAATTTTTTTACTGTCTTAAATCATAATTTTTTTTATGTGCATTTTCCTCAATTTAATTCACATTCTGTTTGTTGTGATTTAAACATCTGTAAAAATGGTTATGAGCAGCTCAAACAATTGCAATGAGGCAATTATGTAATTATGCCTGAAAGCCATGTGGTGATCAAAATTGTGTACAGTCCTGACTCTTAATTGATGTGGTTTAGAAGCTGAGTCTTGAGGACAGTAAAGCTGAACTGGAGAGACGCTTGTCAGACATGGACAGTGGAATGAATTCACCCCTCACTGATTCCAGTGCCACTGAGCCCACCTATGAAAACTCAAATGTGGCCATATTTGAGGTGTGTTGGTCTTAACTCACACGCTTTAGTCCAGTTTGAATTTTGTGAGCAAGGAAAATACATTTTCTTTGTGTTAATGCTTTACTCAGGGTGACTGGGTTTGGTTGAAGAGGCTGCCATACGGACACTTTGGCTCTATCAGTCCAAAGACTAGTGATGTTTTTGAACTGGTAGGTTTCTTTAACTGATGTCTTTCATAACGCATCTGCATATGTCTTCCAGCTTGTGTTTGAGATGTGCTGACAAAGTTTTTTTTCCCCAAACAGATGAGGGACATCCGTCATGAGAACCTGAACCCGTTTCTGGGGTTCTTCCATGACTGTGGTGTCTTTGCCATAGTGAGTGAGTTCTGCTCTCGTGGAAGCCTGGAGGACTTGCTTCGGAATGAAGATGTTAAACTGGACTGGATGTTTAAATCTTCCTTGTTACTGGACCTTATTAAGGTATACTTAAGCTGTGGGTAGAATGATGTCTTTAGGAAAAGATGTCAGATTGGGTTCTTTGAACAACACTAATTTAGTTTCCTAAAGAACCAAATAATAACTAAGATGCTTGAATGTGAAGAACCTTTAAAAGTTATAAATAACCACATCATGTAACAATTTTGGTTTGGTCACAATTTATAGTTAGACTACCCTTATGAAGGACAATAAACCCTTTTTGTTTATGAAGCTGTCTGATATGTGACTGGGAGTCAAAGAGAGCAGATCTGCTCTCTCTGGGTACGTTGGATGGCTGATGTAACCGAATTGGCAGTTAGTGTTTTGCTCAAAGCGTGTTGAAAACAGTTGGTTGTACTGTGTGATTGCAGAAGTCCAAATCAGGGGGTAGAAATGAACATGACTAAATTGGGGATAAAAAAATTATAAACAATAATGCAATATAAGTAAAAAGAATATATGTAAGCAGTAATGTTATCATTTAAAAACATTTAGGAAAGTACAAATCCAATAGATTTAGTTTAGCTAACTAGTAATATGAAAGCAATAGTTCATCAAAACCATGGTGAAAGTTCACCTACGATCTATTAATAAGAAATCTATTTTTGCACTTGCCTTAATTGGCACTTTTAGGGCATGAAATATCTGCATCACAGGGGTGTGTGTCATGGACGACTCAAGTCCCGTAACTGTGTGGTGGATGGACGCTTTGTACTGAAGGTAACTGACTATGGTTACAACGAAGTTCTACAGGCCCAAAGGTTCCCATACACAGAACCCAAACCAGAAGGTAAGTTAATGTACAATTAATTTAGTGTTTTTTTTTATGATGACTGGACAAAAAGAGAAGCGCCAAAATAACTTGAACTGGTTTAACACCAGATTAATGTAGCTCCCGGAGCTCATCTTAAGACACAAGGAGAGCGTTGCTTGATTTTAGTCTATACCTGCTGCCACACCCGCTCTTTGCTGATAAGATCAGTGACCCATGGAAAACAATATCATAGTTAGTTGTTTAATGTTATAAAAACAGATCTGATTGATTCACACTGAACTCATTAAACAGTGTGAGCTTGTGATGTGCTGAAACACAGCCATTAATAGAGTTTAATATTAGATAACTCATTCCACAAAAGCCCAGATGGGAGATATGATGCATACTAGGTCTAGGGAATTGTTTCCAGTCTCAAAAACACCAGCCCTCTTTTCAAAGAACATCTTGTGTGACAGTCAAGTAAATATCACTTGATTTGAACCTTTGTTTCCTAACACAATTAACTTTTTTAACATTTTAAACTGATTTTTAGGGCTGGCCCAAATAATTCAAATATACCACTTAATTTTCAAATGGTTTATCTTTACACCTTTAGATCACAAGTGTTATATCCCACTTTTCCTAATGTTTTAAAAGGCATATTAATCAATGCTTTAAATGAAATATTTAATCACTTAAAGCACATGAGAAAAAAAAATTGATTGTAACCAGGTGACTTTAGCTAAAGGCTTATCACACCATGGACCCCTTTAATCTGAAAGAGTGAATCAAGATGAATCAACTAAAAGATAGGTCTAATAAACATTAAAATTATTGTTTTATTAGTTTGGGACAAAATTTGACTGTTAAACACCAAGTGTTTGACTGAAGAAACTGCTGCACATTAAATCTTTACAAATTTTGTGTAAAAAAAAGCTGAAATACTGTCATGTCTCTCACGGGGAAGGAAATGCAGGTGCGGATTTTCATTCTTTCAAAACTTACTTTTATTTATAAACACAAAAAAGGCATGAGGGTCAAAACACAAAGAAAACCAAGAACCTGGATACACACTAACAACTCACACAAAGGATGGGTAGATGACGGTGGACTGACACAAGAGTACAATACAAGGCAAACTAAATTCACAATTGACATAAACCAGTAAGGACACACAATCAATTTAACAGAAACTCCCGACAGCTGTAATAAAAGCCACTAACCAAAACCTGGTGTACTCTGACTCAATGTCAACACAAAAGTCTTTTAGGTTAGGACGGCCTCTTTCGGGCCGCTGACTCGAGACGTCACAAATACCTGTTTGCATTGCTCCCCTACCCAAGGTACTCTGCTTACAATGGAGTTTATGAAGTTGAAGTTGGCTTTGTGTAATTCACACTTTTATTAATGGCACCTTATTGTCCATTCCACCTTAAATAGTGCCACATTTTCGACCAGGAGAACATCACATAACAGGATCTTGGCTCTTCCAACAAGCCAGCTAAACTAACCATGAAAATATGTCACTAGAGATTTAGGGATTTAATATTTTGAATTTACTTCAATATCATCACTGCTATCTAGGTAAAATCCACTCAGACTCAATAAGCTATCAATAATAGGAATATTTGACTATATTAAATGAAAATACTTAAATTATGTTTATATGTGAAATGCAAATATAAGCATAGGAAGTAAAAGTATAATAAACCAGTATTCTGATACACAAAGTGTTGGATTATTTGATGCTTAAAAATGCTTTTCAGGCCAGTCCTACATATTTTAATAATTTGACAATGATTGACAAAGGGTTATAACAAAGCCAAAGCAACTAAAATGTGGGCATACCGTGTGTGTGTGTGTGTGTATCTGATAACAGCTGCTGGAAGCGCCGCTGTGCGCAAAGAGCATCCTGCAACCCGACCCCATGCAGGTGGTGTGTGTGTGTGTGTGTGTGTATGTGTGTGTGTTTCTCACATTGCCATTGACAGAAACCAGCCATGAACACTACATAACACATTTGTTTTGAAGTTGCCATAAACATACAGGTCAAAAGTACACAGGGTCAAAAAACACAGAGAAAACAGAGACTGTTCCAAGATGGTCTACAGCAAGGCATTGCAAATGACTTGGAGACGTATGGCTTTCAACACAACCCTCAAAAGACTCTTGGCATTGTGGAAGATACTGTTTACCAATTTGAAGAAGAGGAGTCTAACATCTGCACACTTTCGGTCAACAAGGGTTTACTCAATATTCCTCAGATTTTCTTTGATGTTACACTCATCTAGCAGTATACTAGTAGTGAAGGCGAGAAGAGAAGGTCCGTCACAGCTTAGCGGAATCACAGGAGCATCAATAGGTCCAGTCCCTTCCACACGCAACAAGTCACAACCCCTCAGTTTCTCACGCATTTCGGCGATATTATCACAGGCTTCAGTCTTCGCAACTTCATCCACTAGTAGTATATGACGACTCTGAAATGTGATATGTAGCTTTTCAAGCAGGTCTTGATGGTTACCCCAAGATGTCACAATGACTCTGAAACGTCGATGTCTAACTTTTCAAGCATGTCGGGAAGGTTGTCCTGAGACTCGACTCCACCCACGCTTGGTGGGGGTGCCTGGAAAAGGTTGACGCTTATGTCTTTGTACTCATCCAGAAGCAGCCACGAATCACACAGTCTGTCTATCTTGTTGAAAACTAAGCCTAACATTGTGATATCATCCCATGAATAGGCAACATTTGTGTGTTTGAAGAGTTCCTCATGATCATGAGATGGATCGTTTAGAAAGGCACGTAGCTCCGCCCCACCACTACATATGCTAAAGGTGCCATTTGGATACACCAGCCAGCTGGAATATAGAAAGTAACGCTTTTCGGGTATGACATTATCATACCTTTCACATGGTCTGAGAAAAATCAGCTACGTAAAACTTTTTTCCAAATTCTATTCCTGAATATTTCCCAATCTTCAGCACAGAACAATATGTGGCACATATCATTTGTGGATCCTTCACACGCATTGTGGGTTGTGTACAATGTCACACAAAGCTCCTTTTTGTCGAAAGTATATCCACACACAATTTCGTTGCTGGACATCCATTGAAAATCCTTAGCATCCGTCAATTCTTTAAGAACTCCAACCCTGCTGACAGGTTGCACGGTGTATTTGAGGACAAACATAGCCGGGTGTGAAACATCTTCTCCTACATTTCACAATTCTCCTCATATTTTCCTCTGATATGGGTTGTGAGCTCTCCATTGGTGTACGCTCCAGGTGATCCATCGCTTAGACCTGATATCGTCTCAAACACTGTTCGGTGTATATACACGCACAGTTCAAAGAACACGCCTCCCTGAATACAATAAATGTTTGACAAAAAAAGGGCCATCACAAATGTCAGGTTCTATTTACACACACCCTCCTTTTTCCAGAGACACTGTGATTAACAGAAACCAGCCGTGAACAAAACATAACACATCTGTTTTGAAGTTGCTTTAAACGTACGGGTCAAAAGTACACCGGGTCAAAAAGGGTCAAGGGTCAGGCCACCAACTCACCCATTTGATTGACAGGTTGACATAAGTATATGATATATACTACTAATATCATATATATTTAAAATAGACTCTTATAGATGTGGCAGAAACAAGCAGGAACAAGACTAAATGTTAGTGGCTACGCCACCTATGGGAATTTCACCCTAAGGAATTTTTCTGTTACCAGCCCAAAAAGACCCAGGTTCGTTCACACAATAAGGCATGAGACGTGATTCCAGTTATTCATCTAAAATTTTATAACATTGTAAAATGAATATAAAAAACCCCACTTAAAATATGGCAAGGAGCAACATTTGGCTTACCACAAGGCCAGAGAATGGTAAGTAGGCATGGGGGAAATCCTGACACTACACGCCACACGTGAACAAGCTGCGATTCACACTTCAAGTGCTCTACACTACAATACCAGTGAAGGGACTCCACCACCCAAGACACAACATGTCACCAGCTTGGCTACCAAACAAAAAGAAGACAAAGACAGACAAGAATAAATACTTTATACAATAAAGAAAAACAAAATCCAAACAAATGAATAAACACAAAAGGACACCACTAAAAAAGGATAATAGGACCAAGGATAACAAGCACAACCCACAACAAAGAGAAATACCAGCAGGAATACTGCTGGAGAGAATCAAATCTTCTAATAGGTTCTCTAATGCAGTTCAATCCAACGAAAACCAGAAAAAAAAAGAATAAAACAGTAATAAGAAAGACTAATGATACTAAATCACAGCAACGTAAAAAGAAGCAACATAATTAAAATAAACAAATAGTATATAATACAAACACAAAAAAGAATCAAAATAACTAAACAAGTGTACAAATGAAAAGAAAACAAAAAAAGCAAAACAACTAAACAGAACAAAAACCAACGGCAGAAGACAAAACAGCAACACCGGAAAACAGCAGGAGCGATGCACTTGAGGAGAGGCTTGATGAAATGCACACCAGGGGGAAAGCTGTGCAGGCCTCACCTCAAACACCATCCGCTATGGCAGACTTGACTCAGAGTACCATTGTCTACAGCACACCTTCACAGGAGAAAAAGTTTCCTTCATACAGCCAAATATCAGCTGTTTATTCTTCTGAAGAAACTGAAGGGAGGGAAAATATAAGGGCTGGTAGTCTTTCTACATGCACTGACTACGGAAAAATAATTCAAGAATTCTAGAATTTCCTACCTCTTAAAAACTTTGCAATGGTTCCTGGAGTCTTGGCTGTAAAGCCCAAGCCCGAGCTCAAACACTAAAATCCAAACACACATTCAACCAACATATAACAAAATGCGCTACATATCAGTCCATTAAAAAGAACATACCTCCTGAACGCCTGACTGGCAAACAGCCACTCTGAACAATAGACCACGTTACCAGTCTATGTGCCGGAAGAGGGTAGAATGCGCTGGGGTAGAATGGGACATATACCTGGTGGCGAGTCACCTGCCAAAATATATATAATACCCCCCTCAAAATGGCAGACGCGACCGAGAGGAGAGGCGATTCACTATGTGTGTGTGCGCGTGTGTGCGAGAGAGAGGGAAAAAATAATTTATGTAATAAAGGGGCGATCCATTACATAGACAATCCTAGGAATTGTTCATCTTTCAAACACTGAACAGAACTAACTTGAAGTTACAAGGACTCACCATGTCTCTTACTTGTGTGTGTGTGTGTGTGTGTGTGTGTGTGTGTGTGTGTGTGTGTGTGTGTGTGTGCTCGTGTACGTCTGTCTGCCTATAGATCTGCTATGGACTGCTCCAGAGCTTTTGCGTGCTTCTCATCCTGGTCAGTGTGGTACTCATGAGGGTGATGTGTACAGCTTCTCCATCATCATGCAGGAGGTGGTCCTGAGAGGACCCCCATTCTTCATGCTCCAAGTGCCTGCTGAAGGTGAGCCCTAACTCAGCGGGAAGAAAACGTCTGCTAGTTCACGTTTGGTTGAAAAAGTAAAGTGAAACTGTACTTGGTGTCTTACACAATTTAAAATGGAATAAAACTACTCTTGAGTGAAAGTCACAAAGTATTTAAATAACAATCAAGACTTTTTGTTTGTTACCACTCATTTAAAGATGGAGATTAACAGAAACAGCAGCACATTAAATCTGTAGAAATGCACTTTTCATTCTCTTTAGTGTAACTTTATTCTTCCGTTCCACTTTAAATGGTCCCACGTTATGTTTGGATGGTTTGCCAGTCAGGCATTCAGGAGGTATGTTCTTTTTAATGGACTGATATGTAGCACATTTTGTTATATGTTGGTTCACGGGGTGGTGGTGGCCTAGTGGGTAGGATACTTGCCTCTGGACCAAGAGGTCATGGGTTCGAATCCTACCTCCAGCACCACCACTGGGT
>JBBJLS010000023.1:1348276-1358338 GCA_037577275.1 Bryconaethiops microstoma
TTCGTGGGGTTTTGTGTGTGTGTGTGTGTGTGTGTGGGTGTGTGTGTGTGTGTGTGGGTGTGTGTGGGTGTGTGTGTGTGTGTGTTTGTGGTATGACCTGCATGTTAATGAGCTCTGATCAATGAACGCAGAATCAAACGCAACATGGCGAAAGAGATCCACCAGGGTTTCGAAAGCAGGCGTGATGAGGCCAATAGAGCAAAACAGAACAATTTTGACAAAAACCAAACATCATAAACTGAAAGATCAGTCTTGGGTTAAACCTTCTGACTCAGAACCTCAACTGCCTCGCCTCAATCCTGTTCCACCAATCCTGACTCACAGCTTCACTCTCCAGACTATTCCAGACCTCTTCAGACCGTTCCAGACCTCTCAAGACCTCTCCAGTCTGTTCCAAGCCTCTCTAGAACACTCCAGACAGCTCCAGACCATTCCAGACCTTTCTAGAAAGCTCCAGACCTCTCCAGACCTCCCCAGACTGCTCCAGGTCTCTCCAGACAGATCCAGACTACTCCATATCGCTCCAGAAGACACCAGACCTCTCCAGAACACCCCATCCAGCTCCAGACCGCTCCAGACCTTTCCAAACCACTCCATGCCTCTCTAGACAGCTCCAGACTGTCCAGACCATTCTATAGCTCTTCAGACAGTTGTAGACAGTTCCACACAGCTCAAGACTGCTTCAGATCTCTCCAGACAACTCCATATCTGTCCAGACCGCTCTGACGTCCATACATATAGAGATGTTTTATTAAGATTTTAATTTGAAATGCTCACTGATGTGTCCTATTTTGACAAAACACCACAGTTTTTGTTTTTTTTTTACATATTTTGATGCCAAAAGAAACAGAAACTGCTTGAATGTGTCATGCAAATCCAATACACAATAAACACGGCAAATGCAACCAAGTGTTAATTTGGTGCAACACCACAGAAGAACCTATAGAAGATTCCCCAAAGAACCTTCCACTGGATAGATCTCAGAGAAAAACTTCCTCATAATGTAATGATTCTTCATCGATCAAAGGTTTTACTTGAAAATGAACCCCTTTTGATTCTCTAAAGAAAATGGATGGCTAAAGATAATAATGTTATAGGGTTCTACTCTAATTAAAAGCTGTTCCTGTCTTGGATGTATGGTTCTGGGAACAATTTAGGCATCTTTATTTTTAGGAGAGCAAACGCGGGGTTCTTTATGAGATTCTGAAGAAGAAGCATTCAGAAACTTTAAAACTGTTCCAAAAAGAGCTTTTTTTTAACGAATGAGATGTTAGAGTGAGATGAGCATTTGTGAGACAAGCATACAGAACATACTTAACATCATGTAAATGTTCTTTAAAGGACTCTTGAACTTGTAAAAACCTTTACATCTTGTAAAGGTTGCTTTTACAATGTTCTTCAAGCGCACATCTCATTTGTAAATGTTTATTTATCACAGAGTTGAAATGGTTCTACTATGGAATCATGCTCAAGAACACGGTGGCACCTTTTCTTGAAGCGTTTCTGAGCAAAACAAGAAAAACTCCACTCTTACAGAAGAAGAAGTGGACGTTAATTAGCATAACTGTGAAAACATCAGAAATAGCCAGAAGGCTCATTTTCATTTGCAGGCGCTGGGCAGAGCCCTGGGTCTATAGATCATAAAAATAAGAGGAAAATGAAAAATGCAGACCGGATATTATGATCTGTAACAAATTGAAGATAATTCACCGAGGAATTAAAGCTGAGGAATTTGCCTGATTAGCTGCTGTTCCACCAGATCCAGTTCTCTCAGTCTTTTTGTACTCTTTGATGGGCTTCTAATATAAGCCTAGCGTTGGCTTATCCCGAAGATCTCGCTTCTGTTTGATCGTGGCATTGGAACCAGATGTCTTTGAGCTCCTTGAGAACTTCTGAAGAGAGAAGATTTTAACTTTGGAATTGAATAGGGTGTATCTGATTGGCTTTGGTTGCTCCCATCACTTCCAACCAATCAGATGCTCTGAAGAAGCACCACCTATTCAACCGTTCGGAGGGTCTCTCAAACAAGACCTTCCAGTGAGCAGCGTTAGAGGTGTAGATGGACAATGGGAGGGTTAGAAGACAACAGGTGTGCCAGATCCATTTGATCGACTCGATGGATAGAGATGATTGGCCTGTGGTTACCGTGGTTACGAGGCGTGTCCAACATGTTTCCACTTGAATCCCCCTTGAATTTGAAAGATTCTCCTACTTGTGGGTGCAGACTATTGTGAAAGTTCTCCCGGATTCAAAGATCTTGTGTTTTTTCTGTTTGTTTGAATTTGTTCGTTTTTGTTCTTTATGTTCATTTGTGTGTGACGCTTTTAAAACCCCAGTAGCCGTTTTTATTATTACATGTTTTTAAATTACAGTAACTTTGGTTCTACGTGACACAGGAACACCAAAGAAAGCTCAGCATGACGTCTGACACCTCGAGCACCGACACACACCGGGGGAACTTCCATATAAGGAGCTGTTTTTGCTCTATGATGATAGATTTGTTGTGCTTCCGATCTGTGCCGGTTTTAGACTAGATAAGATAAAATAAGACACAGCAAGAATAAGACTGTCAGTGTTTCTTTATGCTCTTTTCAGTGGTTTATCCTCATGTTTTTAAAGAGGTTCTCCTTGAGTCTTGGTTCCTTTCCGGTGGTTCTTCCTCCTGCTCTTATAAGTGAAAGTGATCATTTGGTCATATGTGAACACGCCACAGCACACAGTGTTACCAGCACGAAGTTCTTCCTCTGCATTTAACCCATTCACCAGAAACAGCCAGGAACACGGTGCCCGGGGAGCAGAGTGTGGGGATGGTACCTTACTCAGGGAACCTCAGTGGTGCCACTAGCAGTCTTGGGAATCAAACCCACGACTTCCTGATCGCAGGGCGAACGCCCTAACCACTAGGCCACCATATGAGTATAACAGTATAACGCGTATAAAAGTATAAGTAACGTAAGTATAAAAGTATAATAAGTGAAAAAGTGTAAGTAACATGAGGATAAAAGTATGAGTATAAAAGTATAAGTAACATGAGTATCATGGTATAATGAGTATTAAAGTATAAGTAATATGAGTATAAAGGTATAATGAGTATAACAGTTTAATGAGTATAAAAGTATAAGTAACATAAGTGTAAAAGTATAAAGAGTATAAAAGTATAAGTAACATGAGTATAAAAGTATAAGTATAATGGGTATAAAAGTATACGCAATATGAGTAAAAAAGTATAGTGTGTATAAAAGTATAAGTCACATGTGTTTAAAAGTATGCAAGATGTCATCTCAAATATAAGCAAAACAGTCTTCTTTGTAGGCTTTTTAAGATCCGTAGCCTATACGTGTAACAATAAGGCAAAGTGATGAATGGAATCTGCTATGTGCCTGCAGGTGATGGCCCTGTTTTGTCACAAAAATCTGTATGACACCTGTCCTCTCTCAGAGCCACCTGTCCGCAAGTCGTCGAGCTGTGAGATCTCTCTCAGTGCAGTTAGCTCAGGTGAATGCCAAGCTTTTCTGGCATGCGTACCACCCTGATTTGGAATGTATGGCTGCGTCATTGGCGTGGTCCCGTTCTTGGATTCTCCACGCTTTCCAAGCTGTGTAGTTGTGGCAACTGTTGTAGGAAAGGAATGAATCATATTTATAGAGATTAAGATGTGGTAATCCCATTCAATAGATATCCACTGTAGTGCCAACGGTAGCAAGTGTAGTCTTGAAGATACAGTTCCTACAGTTCCTCAAGCTCAATTGCCCGCAACGTCCCACTAGTTTGATGAAATTCTATAAACAGAGATTAAAGTCAGTGGTCAGTTTTATATAAGAATCTTAATAAAGCAACCATACTGTTGATACGTGACCTGTCGTCTTGTGAGAAGTAAGCATTGAATAGCATGCACGGATGTGGAATGTTGTTAATGGCCTGGGAAAAGGACAGTGTTTTCTTGTGGTACAGTAACTGAAATATGTTCGAAATGAAGGTGTTGTCTGGGCTGGTACTTCAGCATTTTTATATGGGAGACAAGTCATGCACATAAGGACAAAAACATGGCTTTCAAAGCCTTCTTGGTTGTTGACAGCTGAAAGGTATATTAGAAGATTCAAAATTGTGCTTTCTAATAGTTATTATTTGACAATGTTGCAAAGAATCCACCAAATTAATTAATAATGACTCCATCTTACTAATTTCCCAATTTGTGAATAATTTTTTCACACTTTTCTCATTTTTTTCAATAATTATATTGACATTATGATAATGTACATGATCCAAAAAAATTTAATAACTTTTTACATGACATCACACATATACTAGCTAAAATTTAAAATCTCCTAGAACTGTCTCACATCCCTGAAGTTTGGTGTAGTTCATTAAATGATTGCCTACTTTCCACAGGCTTCAAGCAATTGGTAAACATGTACCAATCAGTACTAATACTTATTTTGTGTGGGGGTAACCCAGTGTAAGAGGAATCCTAATAATAATACACTAAGAACACACAGTAGGGCCATTCGCCTGTACATAATCACCAGCTTGCATCTATTAATAGCAATGTTGGCATTTTTCAATGCCTTATGCCTTTAACTTGTTAGTGGTGATAATTCAGGGTGCTGCACCTTGTCTTCCATATTTGCCTTGCCTGATACTTGCAGGCACACAAGGCAAGGTCACATTCCTCCAGTTCTCCACTTTAGTGATGAGTAAAACATGTCTCAGTCGTCAGCTGTCAGCCTTTCGTCATCTCAGCGCAACGCCTTCCACTGCATTACTCTCTCATTAGCATGTGCGGTCGATTGTCTGGCATTTTCTGAGCTCCCCAAAGAAAAAGCTTCAGCTCTTTTATCCCAAAAACTGGCATGGGCCCAATATCTGGTCACCAATTATTTCCTCGTGTGATTGGGGCCTCTGTCTCTGGGAGAATTAAGTAGCACTTTAGGCCTTCTTTGGATGAGTTTGTCAGATTGTTGATTAGGCTGCAGAGAGAGTGGCCTCATAGCGCCCCCTAGCTGAGCAGCGGAAGTTTGCCTTAGTGTTATCTATAATTTTTAATGGCATCAAGGTGCTCAAATAGCTTCCCCAAATGGTTTCTAGACATGTTAATCTGCGATTTGGCAGATAAAATTACTAAAATGTAGGTGTACAGTTTGTGCATACTGAAACCGGTACAGTAGAAAACAAAGGCATTCGGTCTTCGGCTATGTAAAGCCCAAAAATAGGAGCGGGATAATAAAATGAAAAATACGATATTTTCACAATACGCAATGAGAAAATACACTAGCAATGACAAAAATGATTTAAAAAAACTCAACAAAATGATACTAGTGATTTTCTGTATTGGTTTTGTGTTGTGTTTAAAGCACTTTATGGATGAAAGCTGCTAAATGAATTATTTGAAGCTTTTTGATGACTGTCATAGAGGCATAGAGACACTCTGTTTTCAAATTCCAACTGACTGACATCAATAAGTGATGTATCAAGAACTACCAGAAAGCCTAACCTGCCATTTTCATATCCTTTGTAAATCAAAATCAAATCTGTTAATTCTTGTCGCATTTTTAAATTTTTAATTTTTTTTTATTTTTTATTTGTTTTACCGGGGTAGTCACATTGATACAGTTGTCTCTTTTGCAATTGAGCCCTGGCCAAGAAAAGGGCAGCACTTAGCTAACAGCATACTCTGTAAACAACATAACTACAAAAACACACAACATAAAAACACTGGCAACATATAAGGTAACAGAATAACACAATAAACAACAAATACCATGGAAGACATATCTACAGCACATAATCATAATAAAAAACAATGACAAAAATAGACTGAAACTATGAAACAGTAATCTAAAAACACAACAAACATGTACCATGAAAGACATACCTACAATACAGATATAAAATACAAAAAACATTTTATTTTCATAAACTTAGATTATAAAAATAACCTATTACACTCACATTGATCATTTAAAATATCAGCAACATGTAGCTTAAAATCAGAAAGTGGAATGAACATGTAAAGTTTCTGAAGTTCATTCTAAGTTGAAGGTGTCAGGGCTGGAGTCTATGACGGTGGGTGGCCACTAGAGTTTTCCCGGTTGTTACCCTTGTTTTTCTCCTGTCTCCTTTAGTTATAGTAAACTATAGTTCTAGAGTTTGGCTCTCATGCCTGTTTTGTTTTTTGTTCATTTCTGTTTCAAATAAAAGAAACCTTATGATGCATTTGGCATATCCTTGGTGTCAGTGTGCCTGCCTGGCATGTGAGGAGTAGGGACGCAACGTGACAGAAGGGACATTGTAATAAAAAGCTATTTTGCCAAATTTGGTTCAAACAGTAGGCACGTTAAAAAGGATGACACTGTTTGACCTAAGATTTTATCTATTGTTTGTAGACAATGAAAAAACAGATAAGTATGATGGGTACTGCCAGTGCCAACCAGATAAACTATACAGGTTGCAATGGTGTGTAGAGTATTTAGCACCAGTTATGAAACGTAGAGCAGAGAGATAAACAGAATCCAGTGAAAGCAGCACAAATTTTGAAGCATGCATATAAAGAATGTCACCGTAGTAAATGAACAGATACAAATGTGGTTCCAACCAGTTCTATTCATGCTTTAAGATTAAAACAAGCCTGTAATAAAAACCTAATTTTACTTTTTTCACCAAACTGACAACTTGGGAATTAAAAGAGACCTCTTCTTCTAATAAAAAACCTAGATATTTTTAAATTGACACCCTCTATATTTCCTGTCCCTGTAAAGTGCTAATTTGAGGCAGAGACTAATTATGAGAATTTGTAAACAACATGTATTTGGTTTTATTAGAATTCAATACCAATTTTAATTTAAGTACATTTTCTTGTACTCTTGTGAATGCCTTTTGTAGTTTTATTATTGCTTTAGAAGGAGACGAGGCAGAACAGTAGAGAATGGTGACATCTGCATAGAGGTGCATATTAACATTATTAACATGGGCACAAATGTCATTTATGTATATAGTAAACAACAGTGGCCCTAGAATGGAGCCTTGCGGAACTCCAGCCCTTCCTGAAGTGATACCATCACGTGTGACACACTGGTATCTATTTGTAAGATGGTTTTTAGACCAACCCATAGCTTTTGTAGACACCTCAATTTTATCAAGAGATTGTAACAAAATGCTATGATTTACTGTATCAAACACCTTAGAAAGATCAATAAATAATGCTGCACATGAGTGACATCTGAAAAGAGTGCAATCCGTTTCTAAACCAGATTTTCTTGCCTTTGCCAAGGCAAGATCTCTGTCTTGTATCAGAGAGGACAATTTATCAGTAAACCATGGGTTATCCCTCCCTCTAACCCTAAAACGCCTTCGAGGGGCATGTTTATTTAAAACTCCCAGGAGGAGATCCTCGCCAACTCAACTTCACTCCAACTCAACTTCAGGAATTAAGAATAGCCTATGCCAGTCACAATGATAAAGGTCATGAAGAAATGCTTGTTGGTTAAATACAAATTGTTTCAGTAATCTAATGTGTAAGGCCTTCAAAAGCTGGACTCCTGAAGACCGAACCAATGGGAGAGCTCATTTGACTCCATCCACCTAGATAGGATGAAGAAAATTATCCTGATTGAACAGTTTTTCATTAGACAAGTATTTAACCCCTCCGTTTCCATCTCCAAACCTGTTAATGAAATATGAATGATACTACAATGCTGGAAACAAATGCTAAAACAAATGCATCCTTGAAAACTTTAACAACTCTTGTCAGTATTGTTGCATTATAAAAAGGAAAAAATGAAGCGCAGAATCCAGTTTGAGAGAGTCAAGAGAAGTTTTTGGCATATATTTACAGAAAAGATTTATGTTACTATTGGCGTCTGGTGTTTTTAGCCTTGTAGCTCTGGTTCTAATCTAAAGATTAGATCTAAAATTAGATTCCAAACATGTCTTGGCAGATGAACTACATCTGGGTTAAGAAAATTGTGTACATTTTATTGTCAAGAAACCATTCCTTTAAGTTGGTGGTGGATAGCAACTTCAGGACAATCTGCCAGGGTTCATACTGTGGCATTGTCATCACAATAATGAAATATCGTCCTATTGCCCACCGCTGCAGATATAGGCCATCACCAGCCTTATTTTGATGGAAAGTGCATTGTAGCTTAGGGTGGATATCATCCTGAAGGGCGTGTTTTGGGTGTGGTTCAGACAGGGCAGCAAGGCTCTTCCATGTGACTGTCACTTTAAAAATGCTGAATGACTCTCTGTCATGGCATCTGTGGCCGAATACACACTGCCTGTGTTTCAACATGTGAGACTGAATCATGAGATTACATCAGTCCATCTTTCAGCACTCTCCTAGAAATGTCTGGCTGATATGATCACATGTACTAACCCTTGCACTGATCTTCATTCATATCATCAAGAAGGCATCAGGGGACTCCTCTAGATGGAAATGTGTTTCAGGCAACAGTGCCTTGATTTTTGAGTCATTTTAAAAAGTCCAAATTCTCACAAAGGCTGAAACAGGGAAATTTGGGCTTGTAGAAGGATCAGAATCAGAATCAGAATCAGAAAGCTTTATTGATCCTGGATTAAATTGCTTATGCTAGGACTGCACAGACACACAGAGACAAGAACAATATGCAATATAAAGTCTAAATAAATCCAAGAAAAACTCTGCAGAAAATACTCAATATGAAATACACTGTGCTTTGTGCATGAATGCATAAAATACTGTAGATAAATAACAAATGGTGGTTTGGAATATGTTATTGCGTGTAGTAAAGATCAGCAGTTTATAATTGGAAGAACAGTTCAGCTGAAATTTATCCAGTTCCCCATTCACCCCAAATGTAAATGGGGAACTTTTACATGTAAATGGGGTCAGTCAGCCAAGACATGCCTGGTATTCAGATTTAAAATTCTGTAGTTTAGCGCTGGTTGTTAATAGTAGAAGTCAATAGTCCCTACGATGTTTCCTCTAAATGCATCCCCCCCAACCTGCTCAAACCACTTCCCACTCCTCATTAAAGTGACTTGTAGATGTGGTTTAGCATGACCTTTGGCTTGAAATTCATCATCTGTGTCCAGTGTCAGGGTTAACCATTTAGCAAAGTCATTAGAGGATTACAGGACTCTATTCCTGATATCACAATTAGTCTTGTGGCTTGATGCGTTCAGAACCTCACATCAGTGTTCCAACATCTCCCCAAATCTGGTCCTGGAAGGGATGATGTCCAGCACCGTTTGGTGATTCCCCTGCTAAAGACACTCATTAAATTGGTAATTAACAGGTGAGTTGAAGCAGGTGTGTTTGAGCAGGGAAATCACCAAAGCGTTCCGGACCCTACACGACTGGATCTGGGCACCCCGAGTCTGTGTAAAGTCTTGACATGACGACATGCCGACACGTGCCCTAATCTCAACAGCTGATGTAGTATGTGTAATCGTCCAGTTCAGAAAGCCCATGAAGAAGGATACTTAGCCACAGTGCGAACACAGCTCCTAAGGCCTCATGTTGACCAAGTTCTTTTTATTTTATTTCATCTTCCTTTTTCTTTGGAAGCCCCTTTATGTCCTTGTTGAAGAAACTCAAGGGAAAAAAGAAGGCTCTCCTTTTTTTTTAGTGTTTCTTAAACAAATAGACTTTCCCAGTCTTTTTAACGTGACTGTATCTTATGTGTTAATTGCTATTTGTGTTAAAGCAGAACTATTTCACACACATTGCAGTGCAGTGTGGAATGTTATCTGACTTTGGACCACCAGGTCAAAGTTGCCCTAAGGCACTAAAGTGAGGATCACTCATTAATTTTGACCAGAAAGGCAAGAAGTAGTGCAAATCTGTGATTACTCGAGCTCCACGCTAATCTCTGAATAGACAAGATTCAGCCCATTAAACCCCCACACCCAACATCACCATATTGAATTATGTGTAAATTTTAGTTTGCAATAGACTTGCATGCGGTTTTTATTAAACCACAGGCACCAATCAAGCAACTGTTTCAATATTTTCGGTGTGAAGTCAGACAGACTCACACTGTGGTACAGATATAATGATCAGTGTCAGTCAGACTCCACTGT
>JBBJLS010000023.1:1394563-1405248 GCA_037577275.1 Bryconaethiops microstoma
AAATACTAAAGGTTGCTCTTCCAAAAAAAGATCGTTTGTGGTTGGTTACACTTGACATTGGAGCGTCTTGTTTAAACAGGGTAAATATGAACCAAAGCCACAGTGACACACTTTATGTGCAGCTAGAGACATGGTTTCCTGTGAGTCACACACACTTTGTGTATAAACAGACGCAATCTCAGACGGTCTGTCTACTTCTGTTTAACCTCAAACTGTCTAATGTGTAAACTGAGTGTCAGAAAGAGAAATCCACAGACAAAGTGACAGTAAAAGACATTAACAAGGCATTTTAATTTGGACGTGCTGAAGTTTTAAGCAGCGTAGAGACATGCCTAATTTCTGCTGGGACAGATGATATTATTTCTGCAACTGTGATGCTGTGGGCAACACTATAAAAGGCTATGCAGTGATACAGCAAACGTTCTGTTAAGTGTATTCACAATAAAACATCATAAAACTACACCCTCTACTCTGGAAAATACACATAGATCCACATTACGCTTCGGTTGAGCTGCAATACCCTCAGGATCGCCACTTCACATTTCGCTTCTAAAGAGATAACATAGTGCCCTTTACACTCTTTAACGCTGGGGTAGACAGACTTATTTTCCAAAAGACGTACATTTGTTCAATAGGTGAACAATAATGACAAATAGTAAAGTAGGTTTTACACCAGGTGGGCCTGATAAAGAAGACTAGGATACGATCTCTGGCTAAAATGCACGTTCTTGTAAAAGAAACAACTAAAAACGTGGTTGTTCCTGGTGTAAATAATATTCTATTTTGGTAGTCAAGTGGTAATTAAGTAACCAACCAATTAATTTGATATTCTACAATTTCTGACAGAAACATTACAGTTTTACATCATTAAACTACAAACGTGCATGTATTGGTGAGATTCCGCTGATGTTGTGCACACGAGCTACTTGAGGACTGATATGTTTAGACTTTATAAACATATCAGTTGATATATATGTCTAAATATATTTAGACTGTATCATTTTAGACTTTATACTGATATGTTTAGACTGCTTTATAATGACCTGCAGATACAATGTTCATCATTCACACTGAAATGTAATCACTAAGCCAATTTAAGAACAAGGCTTTAAATTGTTTATTTTAATTACTGCTTTCAATCAAGTAATCCTAGTCATAACACAGGCCTACTGGATATAGGTTTTCAACATAATTCAGTTCACGTCGCGCTTTTCATCACTGAATTATTTTTTAAATGGAAAAACTAGAACAAGTTCTTGTTTCTGTTTCCATGGCAGCATGTTTATTTATCGGTACTGATCACCATCATGTTAAAGCAACAGCGTTTGACTTTTGTCACTGTTTAGCCATTATTTGTTTGTTACTAGTTAACGAGGAGAGAAACCAAAGTAAGAAAGGTGGCAGCACAAGAAAACGGCACTCTCAAGAGGGCAAAGAAGAGCATTATTTTTACCTGCCAACACAGGTAATATTCTACTGATAGGAAAGGGCATTTTAAGCTACTTTTTAAGTACTACTTGAATTTTTGTTTTTCTTAAACAAAACATGTGATTAGCATATTCCCAACAAGAAAACAACTAAAAGGCCAAAACTGATGTGCTAAGACTGGCAAATATCTCAGTCGTCAGTGATGAATCAGCTAAATAATTTAGCACACAGTGACTGAAGAGGAAACCTGATTCCAGATCAACCGTAGATGACAGATAAGATATCAAAAAGTTACACATTTGGGGCTGTGATTTATAGCCTTGGAGCCATTACAGTAAGACACTTATTAATCTATCAGGAGAATGGGGCTCATTGTGGAAGGGTCATGTGAAAGCTGAGGCGCGCACACACACACACACACACACACACACACACACACACACACACACACACACACAGCAATAAAGCACCTCCTTCATATTAATCACCCGCTAGGGCAACTGGAGCAATTATGATCCTTATTCTAAAGGCCTATTCAAGTATGGACAAAAAATGAAAATGTTAAGTATAGTGGCCACAAGGTCCAAAGGCATTGCACAAGACATACACAGACAAGGATCCACCTCGATACATATATATATATATATATATTTACACACACACCTGCTACAAACAGTACTGTAAGGTACTGCAGAAACTTGAGCTGGCTCTGATAATTACACAGTGGTCAGTTTTGGTCAAATAAATGCCATTAATATGCATGTACTCAATTCCAAAACTCCTGGAGTACATTTTTCACCCTTAAAAATCATGCTTGGTGTAAATAAGCCCGAACTCTCTGTCCATCTCTCTCACTATAAAACAGCAGCACGTCTGTCTGTTCATTAATGATTAAATCTGCATATTTCCACTATATTTTCCCTCTTTTCTCCCCTTTCCACACATCCCTGTGTGCTGCCAACTCTGAATTATACCCATCTTAGCGGTAGGCTGCGTATGTATGCATCCAGACATGCCCAGAGCATGTTCAAGTCAAGTACGGTTCACAGCCTTTCCACAGTCTGCCGGATTCAGCCGGTTCCAGCATTCCGGTATCGCGGCTTTTAGGGGGAAACCTGTTCCCGCATCAGTGCGTCTAGCTCGATTCTGCCAGCCGCTCCTCATACTCCCTCAGGAAGGGGCAGAGATGCCGCTGGAACTTTTTGTAATCAGAAACCTGTGAAGGAGAACTGTTTCTTTCTCCCTCTCTCTCTTTCTCCCTCTCTCTCTTTCTCCCTCTCTCTCTTTCTCCCTCTCTCTCTTTCTCTTTGTCTCTCTCTCTCAGTTCTCATGCCCTTATGCTTCATAATGAAAGTCCACTCTGGGCTGCCAGCCATGTGCCTGGCATTCCTGGTGCCAGGAAAAGCCTGCCAGTCCAGGAGTTGGGACCGCCAGGGAGGACAACAGTGTAAGGAAAATACCTTAGGCAGAAAAAAAAGAAGTGTGATTCCGGCCAAACAGACAGTTAGGAGGAACGTGACCTCTGAGAAGTGCTGAATAAGGGTTAAAGGGTCTACAAAGGCTGCTGTCGAATAATGGCTTTCACTCAGGTGGTCTGGAACTCGTGTTCGGTTCTTGAATGAAGTACTAGAATGCAAGTCGTTATTATGGGGGTGGGTTACGTGTAGAGAAAGGACTTTCCACGATACTGTAAACAGCAAGGAGAACATGCCATATTCCAGACATGAAGTCCAGAAGAACCATTGGAAAGGTCAGAGAACAGATGGAATGATGGTTGGGATTCACAGCGACGTGAAGCAATATTGTAGCTCCTGAGGTCAAGAAGCAATACATTTGATTGAAAAGGGCACACACTAGCAACATCAATTCCAAATCCACCATCAGATAAAGAACCACTGACGAGGTGAAACATAAAGAAATACTCAACGCAAGACAAAGATGGCGTCTCTGAAATGCTAAAAGGAATCCAAGATGCCAAGAACAGCCTGGACCTACCTCTGTAGGAGACAGCAAAGACGTCTGAGATGAACGGTAGCGGCATCATGCTTTTAGGCGCTTCCGTCCACATGCAACCCAGCCGCAGCGCACTCTGTGGGCGAGTATTTTAAGTCTCTCGTCCACAAATAAAGCAATGATGGCGTTTACTGCCGTGTGTTAAAATATCCAGATCCTGCAAATCGCAAGCTGGGCTCTGAACAAGACCTTCATACCTAGCAACTACAAGCTATCTTTTCTCTTATGTCTGTGATGGGAGGGGGGGTGTGAAGCAGGTCCTTTGGGCATGGAGGGGCTTGGACAAGAAGCAAATGCCAGGGGCAAAAATCTGCCCAATTGAATTTCTCTAGAACTTTCTTTACCCGTGCTACTGCTGGTGAAAGAGGTCACTCTGAGGGGTCTGATTCAAAAACCAGCCGGGCCGAACATCCAACAGACCACGGAGCATTACGACATCTGCCACTGCTGTAGCGTTGGTTGATGTGACAGTTTTCCTTGCAGAATGATCTCAGCTTCTGCAGTTGCTGATGGGGAAAACAGATTTCTTCCACCATCTGCTTCTTCAATGATTCATCAGGCCAAAAAATGCTTGCTCATAGCTCAGCCTGCACCACTTTGGTTGTGACTTCAGGCCAAACTAGGTACAGTGTTGCTTTTCCCATTTCTCAGCTTTCTATAAATAAAGATAAGAAGGAAAATCTTGTAGAAATATTTTAGAGGTTAAGAAAAGGATGATACATCTTAGGAACTCTTTAAGTTGACCTCATTATCGTCTACTCTTGGAGGAGCTAGCATCTGCTGTTTGTTGTCAAAACATGAGGAGGGCTGGTTTTGTACACTACCAGGCGCATTAGCACAGCCCAACGGGGGCACAATAAGAGCAAAATACCCGAAAGGAGATCAGTCGATTGAAAAGGCGAGTCTCTGCATGTCTGGGCGCGATGGTATTTTTATCTGCAGCATGCTAGCTGTGTAATAATAGGGGGCAGATGTATCACCGTGCTAGTATTACAACACAAATAAGGGCCCATATGAAACAGGATCAGCAAAAGTTACTGGGCACTCAGCAGCTTAATAGCCTCTACTTCATCCACTGTTTCAGCCTTTAAAGCTTCAGGTATCTGACGGATGGCCCTTCAGGGTTGAACAAGCGTGGAGGGTTCAAGTCGATATGCTTTGGCATAATCTTGTTGTACTTTAGTGAACCATACAATAATAATAATAAAAAAAAAAGGCCTGGGCAGCTGAGACCCTAAACAGCCTTCAGCTCCCAGAACGTCACGGCTCATCAGCCCCCAAGAGCAGAGGAATGATAATACGTAACTGCCAACGTCTTGGTCCTGGAGACAGATTACAGGCTCGTCCCAGGTTAGAACAGGCCTCTGTTTGGGAGCCTGGATACCATCTCCAAACACACCACTGCTGGCCATGTACCTTAACTCTCCTTTGGGCAGCTAGGGAACAGTGGAGAGGAATTCACAGTCGTATTTTAAATGTAAACATGCCCACCAAAGCAGAGGTTTATTTTGTAATGGTCACTCGGTTGAGTCGCATTCTGGCACATCCTTGTCTGCTTGAGTCACCCAGAGGAGAAAATAAAACTTGTCTCCAAGTCAGGAGAGTTCAGCATGCTCGAGCGATGGCCTGGAGAAGTCAACCACTGGACCATCTGGCTTTTTCATCCTAAAGATGATCAGTACACCTTCTGACAAATTAAATGGATTGGGGCCATCCAGTTTTTTTTGGTTGTTTTTTTTAAAAGCAAAAATTTTTTGAAAAGAACTCTCAACAACTCTTGGTGTAAAACGTAACTTCAGAAGAAGGCAGATGGCCACATCCAGGGCAAAGCAAGAATAATAAAAAAAATCGGATAACCAGGATTATTTGGCCATTTTTAGACATTGAGAATGAAAAGGACACTACTGCTAACGGAACATGCAAAAAGAAATTTCTAATGGAACAAAGAATTCATTCAGACAGATTCCAGTATTGCTTAAACTGTACCGAGGCCCCAAAGTTGAGGCTGATACGAGCAAAATAATCCCCCAAAGAAAAAAGATAGCATGAGAAAGAGAGTGAGAGAGAGATAATGGGCTTGCCTTGCTGGAAACAAACAAGGGGGCATGTTGTGCATCTGTGTGTGTGTGTGTGTGTGTGTGTGTGTGTGTGTGTGTGTGTGTGTGTGTGTGTGCGTGTGTTTGTATCTACCAAAAAGAAACACGGAGCTACAATCAGATGATTTGCTTTTAAACAGAGAAAAAGAGAAAGAGAGAGAGCAAGAGCGGGGGAAGTGCTTTTTCAGTGCTAAAAGTTTATTTTAGGCTGAAGCTGGGGCTGAATCACTGAGTAAAGAAATTTTTAAGAGTAATACTGCACCTGATGTCGGAGGAATAATGCTCAAACACTCCTGGTGTTGCCTAAATTGCACAATTTTCTGCTCATTTCTATCTAGAACACCTGTTTCCAGCATGTAAATATTCCTAAATATTTATCTTTGGCAATCCAAGACAAAGCCTTCAATAAAAGACTCATAATGGGACTCCATTATGAGTCAGAGCGAGCACAAGTGTATCAAGTTGACAAATAGCAAAGATGAAGTTGACAAAATGTATTTATATCTATGCAAAGTTTGAGCTTCCAGATTCTGGACACGACAGCCAGCGCACAATAAATAAAAGGGCTCACCCGGCACAGAACTCTTACCTGTGGTGTTTTTTGGGAGGCGGTGGAGGAGGTTTGGGGTCAGTGCTGGCTGCAGTCCCTGATGAAGCGAGCTCTGGAGAGACAGCAAGCGGAGCTGGATTGGTGTTGGCTCTGGCCAGCATGCTGACACTCTGTGTGCCCTCTTGGGCTCGGACGCCTGCCTGCTTCTGACTGGTGCTATTGTTGCCATCGGTGCCTGGCATGGAGTAGCTCTCGCCATTCCCCGAAGGGTTCCATTCTCTTGCCTCTGAACCCCAGACAGCGGGGGCATTGATGGAGCTGCTGGACCAGACACGAGGGCCTCCCTCCTGGGCAGATCCCTGCTCAGACTCCCACTCCTCGTCTACCTCCTCAATACGACCCTCAAGGCTCCTGGAGGCACTCTGGAGCTTCTGCCGCCGGTCTAACTGAGCACCTGCAGGCGTGTCGACCTGGGGCGGCTTGGAGGTTACTTCTTTGGGGATCAGAGTCAGGTGAAAACTAAGCTCAGGAAGAGGAACCGGTGACAGGCTGGAGGTGCCCAGTTTTGGAGACCGAGAGTTCCTTTTGGGGGGAATGGGTGGGCTGGACTGGGGCTTGGTCTGGATGGAAGGTGAGGAATTCACAGTGGTCATTTCTGTGTTTGCTGAAGAGGATGGCCAGCTGAAGGCTGGCCTGGAGGGGTCGTCAGGTGTTGTGGGACTGAAGTGAAGCCACTGTGTGCTCACAGCAGAGTCAGGGCTGCTCAGGTAGAAGGTGCGGTTGTTCTCTTCTGTGTGGGCTGCCATGACGGTTATAGTTGCCCTTTGGCTTTCCACACTATTGCTGATCTCCAGGTCCACCTGCTGAGATTTGCCTTGTGTCTGCGTGCGCCGTTTCCGCTTAGTGCTTTCAGCATAGATTGGCTCATTGTCCCCTTGCCCGTTTGTGTGTGCTGAAGAAGAGGGACTCTCAGGACCACAGGGTTGGAAAATATCTGTTCCATTCAGTGAGTCTGTGCTGCTGCGGTATGAGCACGAGTCCGACAAGCTGATGTTTCGGGAATCCGGGGTTGCCGCAGGTGATGATGATGCACTCGACCTCTCCTTGTTTATGCAGTCCACCCCGTTTCCTGGTATGCAAGTTATGGCTGCAATTCCAAGAGGAGCTTGCATGTCATGCACAGGAGACCCTAAGTTCATGACCCCTGAAAATGTTCTCTGTGCTTGATTGTGAATGATCAATTCTCGGGAACCTGTGTAAGTGCTCTTGGATGGTTTGGACACCTGTGGCCTGTAGGGGTCACCGTTCCCATTTTCCTTAAGGCTGTGAGGGCTGCAGCCATCCTCCTGTGTCACAAAGACGTTACTGGTTATCACAGAGTCTTTGGGCAAGCCAGTTGGAGACAGCATGCTTGGAGAAAATCTGCTAGGATAGTCCAGCTTGCCAGAAGTGCTGCTCTGCAGCACTGCTTCCCTCAGTGCCTTGCTACAGCCATTGCTGTCTATGTATAGAGGAGCGAGATCCAGAATTTTCTTCAGTCCAACAGGACTCTTCTGCGTCTCCTGTAACACAGTGAGAGCAGTGAGAAGTTGCACCTCCCAATCAGCAAGTACACCGCACAGGATTTACAGGGAAATAGTAGAGGTGGGAGGAAGAAAAAAAAAAATCAAAATATCGACATATCGCAATATTTTTCAGCACACTGCAATATCGACATATACTTTTATTTTGGTACATATGTCTACTAAGATGACATTGCTTCTGTAGTCAACACGGTGGCTCAAGACTAGGGATGGGAATCGATAAGAAATTATTGATGTCAATGCCATTAGGTTCTTCTTATCGATCCGATTCCTTATCGATTCCATTATCGATTCCTAAAGTGTTACAGGATGAGCCTGTTGCCTTAAGAAGCTTTGCATTCTGTGTAATTGAGCCTCTAGGGAGGCTGGGAGATGTAGTCTTTCAGGGAGTATTTGGAATTTTACATGGCCACTTTGAGTGATTCTTGCCACTCTCGCCATTCTTTTTGGAGACAGTAAAAAAAACACTCCCGTCCCGAGGGAGGAGAGAACAGACCTGCTCCCCATAATTGTCTCATTTCTGGATCCGCTCTGTGGCCCAGAGTAACAAGCCAGAGACGCCTGGCTAGCAGCCGCTGAAGCCGAGGCTAAGAAGGCAACAACAGTATAAAATAAATATTTAACTGATAAGTTTTTGGGCAGGTAATAAAACCTGGTTGCTACATATTTACATAAAAAAATGGTGGTGGTCATAGGGGATTTTTTTAGCTTCGAAAGCAGCTGTTTTATTAGATGTCGGAACTCAATCTGGTCCTATACGTGGTAAATATAAACACTTGAACAGTAAATTATGCACTTATCTTCCTTTAAATAATAAATAATATGGTCCGAATATGAAAATATAATTATAAAAATAAATTAGTATTGATAAGTGGCACTGTAGTTAAAGTTACCCTCGCCTGTGGAAACCACGGCGCTTGCACTCAAGCACTGAGAATCGAACACGTGGCATTCTTGAATTTTAATGCTGTGTTAAGACCTCAAATGTTTGAACATGTTGGTAGGCCTTGCAATTTAAAATGGCACTACACTGGTTACTGTGGTTTTTTTGGTAAAATGCAGCCAGGCCGCCGACCGCTTTCTCCACTCCATGATCATTCGAGTGGCGGAGTATCGTGTCATCACGCGGGATGCAGGAAAAAGTCTGAAAGAATTGTTAGAGGAACTATAACGCCGGAGGTGAACGATTCCAGTGCTTCGCAAAATTAGAACCAGTTCTAAATTGGAATCGGGTTTCGATTACCACCCCTACAGAGGAGTGAAGTGGAACTGGGATAATAATGCTGGTCTGATCACTGGAGCTGATCACTGTGTATTTACCACAACATTCTAAACTGTACAGAAGAGGTTGCAGAAAAGAAACAATACATTTAAGTGGGATAAAGTGATGCCTTAGAATAAAAAATGCACTATGAATCCAGTTCTTACCTGATCGGAAGGTCATGGAAAACTGGAGAACAAGGAGAAGCTTGTGTCCTTCCACCTTAAAGACAAAAGACGTGAGCAAGAGCATCTCTGACATATCAGGCACCAATTTATAACTTACAGAATAATACTGTAGTTAAAAGATTGGTAGCCAAAGTGAAAATGATAACGATAAGGGTCTCTCAACCCAACAAAATATTGGATTATCAGATAAACGATCACAAAAATAAACATGACTGCACAGCACACAAACACTGGACACCAGCTCACAATCAGGTGAATCTGGTCCAATTTAAGCACATTACACCTTTGCTCCTGTAGTGGAACCAGAAGAAGAACTCAGGTCCCTTTACTTTTTGCATGTTCTCCGTTAGCGGAGCAGAACTGAAGCTTTTTGTGTTGTTGAATCCCGGTTCATGACGTCCATCATGGCATTTCAATCCTGAAACGATCAGCTCAGGCTTAATTAGAGAGGTCCCTGTGGGGCCAAACTAATTCTGGCTAATATCCTCTGCATGTTGTGTCTCTTCACGCTGCAGGAAAACTGGCCTCGGCGTTCTGAAGGACTTCGCCCCGGGCGACAATTCAGACATAACGAGGGTCCCATCGTGACGGCGCTTCCCGAGGACACATCTGCACTGCACATGTAGATGCGGCCAGGAGGCACAGTCAGAAAATCGAGTCTGAATCGCATTATCATCACGGAGATACTGACGTCCCTCATCAGGCGGCGTCGCGTCAGTGTCTGCAGTGAGATGGCATAGAGGTTTGGGGTCTCGGAGGAAATGAAGCGTTGAGAGAACAGGCAAGGGAAGGTTTGGCAGACAGAAGACGCCTCTCTGATTTTAGCAGGATATGTGGTTATAATCACCGTCAGACGGTCAACTGGCTCTGTGGAATTTTATAAGCTGGAGGAAAGGAACCACTGGAATATAAAAATACATTAAGTTTATGAACACAGAGTACAACAAAAGGTCAGATTCAGATTTACTCCAGTCTTTGGAAAACATTTCTTTACAGGTGCGACCTGCCACATCCTGTAGGTCTTAAATCAGAAAATGAACGTTTTTGGCCACTAGTACTCTGTGTTTGGTCTCCTGGTGCACAAATCCATATTAAACACTTCCGGATTCGTGAAACAATGGCTGAGAGAAGGGTTGGTCTTTCTGTCTCTGCGTGTCAGCAGGAGAAAATGAAGTTGGTCTGGACAGTGAGGTTGCGCAGTTATAATGACCACTGCAGGTATAAAACGTTCGTGTTATTTTCACAAATCCACAATATCAGCATTTATTTTTCTGCAAATAAAGACCACAATCACATGACCACCTGAGACAGAAAGAATCAGGTTCATAGAAAATACAGCACAAGAAGCTTGTCCTGCAAGGACTGATCATTACCTGAGCATTAACTGGTGTCTGAATTTAATTAGATTTATTACAGACTCCCCTGATGAAGTGATCCACCTTCAACGGCATGTAGCCATTTTTATCAGGGCCTTTCCTACAGCTGGAGAGTGACTCTGATAGTTAGTTGTGTGTGTGTGTGTGTGTGTGTGTGTGTGTGTGTGTGTGTGTGTGTGTGTGTGTGTTC
>JBBJLS010000023.1:1463970-1477506 GCA_037577275.1 Bryconaethiops microstoma
ATATATATGTGTGTGTGTGTTCATAGAGTTTGGATTTTAGTGACGAGGTTCCAACTGCCCTTATTCATTCTCCTTTCCTCCTTCTGCTGGTCTCGTTTCGTAGAGTGGGTTACTTACTGACGCGCCACCTTTCGGTAGAGCCAAAAAATCTGAGTTACTCAAGGAGGTGACCCTTCACGCCCTGACCATCAGATCATGTCCAGCTGAAATCCACTGGAAGATAAGCTGTAGCTTCCCTCGGGTAAAAAGATAAGTGTGTACTTGTGAGTGTGTGTGTGTGTGTGTGTGTGTGTGTGTGTGTGTGTGTGTGTGTGTATACAGTAAACCCCCGCTAATTCGTGTTTTTTTCTTAGAACCGAACTAATAATTTTTAGCAGAAACCCCCATAAATTCACAAAAACCGCAAAAATCCTCTGCATTTGTTTTTGCTTTTTCATGGCAATATATATTTTTTCATGCATTTTAGTGCTCAATTATTAATAAAAATATAATTGATTAATTTTGCAACATAAATATTAATGTACATTCAACCACATTTCCATATAAACTATAACTATACATTTTTTGGTACTGTGGAGAGAAACACAAAGAAAGCACGTCTTGGGATGATGAAATACCACTGCACTCAGAGGCGGGAGGTTTGAAAGTAGCCAATCCAAGGGCGTTACACACTTCTACTTGCTGCTGATTGGCTGTCGCCCTGTATCACATCTCTGGCAGATGCTGTACGTATACAGGTTTACCTTTTTTAATTTTTTAAAGGGTTATGTATTAAGCTTAAAATTAAATTTAAATTAAATTAAAATGTTTTGGGAGCATATTTAGGATTTACACTATAAAAAGTTTAGGCATTTTAGGCATTTTTTTATTACCACATCACAAATTCACAGTTTTTCACAAATCATGGGTGCTCTTGGAATGTAACCCCCATGAATGTTGGGGGCTTATTTTATATATGTGCCCCAATGTACAAAGCAAGCTCTGTAAAGACATGGTTGGCTGAGTTCGGCGTGGAAGAACCTGACTGGAAGAACCTGACTGAAAGAACTTGACTGACCCGCAGGGAGATTGTGAGCCGAGCCTTCTTGCCCAGCATCAGTGCCTGACCTCATAAATGCTCTACAGAATGAATGGGCACAAATTCCCCAAATCTTGTGGAAAACCTTTCAAGAAGAGTGAAAGAAGTTGAGTCAACTATAACTTTTATTGAAGTTTTCTGTAACATTAGCCAAAGGTCTCACATCTTTAACGATGAAATTAACAAGCAGATCTGTGATCTGCTGTTTTTTCTTATCAGTCAGAGGCTTTTCTGTAAAGCTACTCGGCTCCTCTGGACTGGACGACTCCCTGCAGTGCAGCATCACCCATGTTAGCTAGCGGTGCTGTTTCAGATGCCGTGCAAACACAATGCATTGTGTTTAGATTCTCCTCCACGCGCCAACATTACTGCCCTTTTTACAAAGGGACTATAATAATTGGTTAAGTCAAAGAACGCAAGTTTGAATGTAAAGTCCCTGTTGGTGTAATGGTCAGGTGTCAAACTACTTTTGCCCATATAGTGTATGTGTGTATACTTTCCACTAGATTTTGGAGTTTCTGTGGGAATTTGTGCCCATTCATTCCGAAGCATTTATGAGGTCAGACACTGTTGGATGAGAAGGTCTGGCTCACAATCTCTGTTCCAGTTCATCCCAAAAGTGCTGGATGGGGTTGAGGTCAGGACTTTGTGTGGCCAGTCAAGTTCTTCCACACTGAACTCCTCCAGCACGTCTTTATGGAGCTGCTTTGTTCGCTGGGACACAGTCATGCTGGAATAGAAAAGGTTCTTCGCCAAACTGAGTCCACAAAGTTGGAAGCATGGCGTCGTCCAAAATGTCTTGGTCTACTGAAGCATTAAGAGATGTGTCCCAATACTTTTGTTCATATAGTTTACGTGAATTAGGGATGTGCCAGTCCCTTTCTCAGTATCAGTATCGATACAGGCCAAAATCAATGGATAACACTAGTTTAAATTAAATTACAGGCTTCTGCACCCAAACAGTATATAAAACGTCTAACAAAGAGCCACTGGGGATTCAGCCATGTGTGTAGAAGTTTGTAATGGAAAGACTGAATTTCATAACTTACACAGAGCCCTCTGCAGGAAGTAGGGAGCTGTTTTGGATTCAAAGTGCACCCAGACAACAGTATCAGTATCGGTATATCACATGAAAAATAGCTTTATACCCCCCCATACATGTTTGTGTGTGTGTGTGTGTGTGTTGCTTTTTCTATTTTGTTTCTAGACTTCTATATCCACACTAATCACTGATCTTCACTAATTAGTGATAAGCTGATGAGTGATTATAGTCCCTTCATGTGTGTGTTTCTTCTTTCAGCTGGAGTTCCTGGCCTGCTACAGAAGTGAGTGCCACCCGCCTATTTTCTTTGATCCTTTCTGTTTTTTACACAGTTTGGTGGTCAGAAACACTGTTTTGTCACGGGTAGGTGATTCACATCTTGCAAAATGTTTTTCCTGTAGTTGCTGACAAACGACATGATTCTTTCACTGGCAGTGAGCCGTGTGAGTATAGTTCTTTCACAATCAACAATCACAGTGTGTTTGATTAATGAAAGCTGTCCTGAAACACATCATGCAGCTCAGGCCACTTACTTAAGGCATTTGGCAGATACTCTCATCCAGAGGGACTCTTTCAAGAAATGGAACAGTATAGGTGAGGGTAGCATTAGGAATCTTCTCTTATCAGTCTGGCTGGTGAACTGAACCACACTGTCCCGTTTGGAGAGCAGCAGTGTTTTCCACTGCACCAACCAACCAGTTTTGTAAGGTAGAAGAGGTTGAGCTTACCAGCTTCTGTTCCTTTTTTTAATCTTTTTCTTTCATGGTTCCACAGCTAATCACAGACATTGGCTTCTTGTGCTCGTTCCCGTGGCTCCATTCATATGTGTGATCATGGTGCTGATCGGATGCTTGGTTAAACGTCCGAGGTGCTAAAATGTGAGTATAGAAGTTGTGATTATATCATTTTAATGTAGTGCTGGGATGTTGTTCAATTGTCTGAACTTCTGACTTTGTTCAGTTCAGTCAACCAGGACAAAAATCACGACAGAAAAAATATTTACCATTATATTTCTCCTATTGAGCATAGAGTTTAGAACCTGAACTTTCAGCAGAATGGCTCTGCTTGTTTCAGGGAGCTTCTTTTACTCTCCTTTGTATTGAGAAATTCAAGATTCATTCAAGATTCAAAGCGTTTATTGTCATATGTACAGAAAAAAAAAGTGGCATTTTCTCTGTGCAATGACATTCTTTCTTTGCTGTCCACACACAAATGCCACCTTATGTAAAGAGTTAATAACTAAAAATAAAAATAAATAAGAATATAAGGAAAATTAAAAAAAAAAAAAGAAATATATATATATATATAAAAAAATAGAACAAGATAAGAAATACAAATAAGTAAGTGGAGACAAGTGTGATGTGCAGGTGTAGATAAATATAAACTGTGCATTTGTAATGAAGAAATGTGCAAAGGAGCAGGTGTTCTGTTCTCCACCATGCTCTGCACCATGGTCCTGGAGGCACGTTGTTTCGTTTCACTGTGTACTATGCGTATATGGACGAAATGACTATTAACTCCGCTGACTTGACTTAACTAATGTTTCTAACACTAAATGAAAACGAATAGCCACCATGTAACGTTATGAAAACAACATTGCCGACTGGTGGCTACTAGCTTCCATTCATTGTTAGCAATATTAGCATGCCTGAGCTGCAGCTTTAAGAGCCAAGTATGTGTGTGAGTGACCATGCATATGTGAGTGTGAGTGCATGCGGTTGCATGTGCGCGTGTGTATCTCAGGGGTTCACGGCAGGTCACCCACTGTCAGAGCTGACCTTTCCAGCGGCCGCAAACAGCCAGCTATCATCTATCAGGATCTTAACTTTCGCTTCGTGCTCAAACACTCGCAGGAGAGCAGTCACTGACATTAAAACTCAATTAGCAGCCCACTCTCTAAATAATACAGCAGGAAAGTGCATTACCCACACAGCCCGCGCCCACGGCCAGACTACCGCACTACATCTCAATATGTCAGGAGCTACAACTGCGCCTGGGAGGAGAGAGAGAGAGAGAGAGAGAGAGAGAGAGAGAGAGAGAGGTGGAAAGATACAGAGGGAGTTAGTGAGAACCGGAGAGTGAGAATCAATGAAAGAAAGAGGAAAGAGGTAATGAGAAAGACCGTGCAACAAATGAAGGGAGAGAGAGAGAGAGAGAGAGAGAGAGAGAGAGAGAGAGACAGAGGGAAAGAGAACGGAGATGATAGAAAATTGAAGAAGGGGTGAAAAAAGAGAGGAGGTAGGATATAAAAGGTGAAAGGATGAAAGGAGAGATGAGAGAGAGTGGAAGGATGAGAGAGAAAAAAAGAGAAAGAAGGTAGAATACAGAGAGATAAAGAAAGAAAGTGAAAGGGCGGAAGGGGGGGTGAGAGAGAGAGAGAAAGAGAGAGAGAGAGAATTGTTATTATTAAGGAATTGTCATTCAGAGCGGTGAAATGGGGTGATGTCTTTTTGTCTCTGTCCAGGTGCACAAGGAAGGAAGACAGAAGTGCCAGTCTCCAGACACTGTATGTGTGTGTGTGTGTGTGTGTGTGTGTGTGTGAAAGAGAGAGAGAGAGAGAGAGAGAGAGAGAGAGAGAGAGAGAGAGTAAATCGTCACGAAAAGGAATGAGATCGATTGTATATATTTTTTTAATTTATTTAATGTCTTTGATCAGGTTTTATATTTAACGGAGGTTCGTTTAACTGAACTACGACCTTAACACATGTTTGTTTTATTTATTTGTTTGTTTAGAAAATGCTATAAAAAATAATCGAAAGGAACCCTAGCACAGCCAGTCCCCCCAAAAATCTTTTTAGCACGTGCTAACTGCCAAATTTGCTTGTCTTCTTCTCCTTCTTCTTCTTCTTCTTCTTCTTCTTCTTCTTCTTATAATTATTATTATTATTATTATTGTTGTTGTTGTTGTTGTTGTTGTTATTGTTGTTGTTTCTAATAATGCAATATTACTAATTTTACTCATTTTAAATCACCCACATCTCCAGATCACACTGCAGACAGGCTGTCAATCACCAGCCGAAATCATACACTTTTAATGCACGTGCTCTTTTTATTTCTGTTGAACTGATTTTTTAGGAAACAGAACATTTCTTTTTTTAAGAACACAGTCCCGTGCTGGTGCGCGCGCTCCGCTTCACACACACACACACACACACACACACAGTGGTGGATTTCAGTGCTCCAAAGTTCTGTTCCTTTCCTTCATTCTGCACTTCAGAGTTATTTAAACACGCTGAGCTTCTAAGGCGTTTTTTATGATTTATAAAGTGACTTTCATGTGAGCTTATTAGTAGTTGTATCAGGTAATAGGACGTTATTTGACGTTCTCTAAGGACGTGATGTGTTTATAAGTGTAAATGTGTAAATTTTGTCGTAAATGTGAGTACAAACGCAAACAGTGCAATAAGAAGAAGAAAAAGAAGATGAAGAATCCCTAATAGCTACTTAGTATTTTAATGAGCTATTATTCATTATAATTATTTGCAATAAGATATATTGTTGGTGCACATTTAAGAATAAGAATAAGAGTAAGAGTAAGAATAAGAATAAGGATAATGTGTCTATTGTTATATTATGGTGATAATTATGATTACAATGATGATCATTATTATTATTTAAAGTAACAACAACAACAACAATAATAATAATAATAATAATAACAACAACAATAATAATAATAACAGAGGTAGTTTTGAGGGGGCTGTGGTGGAGGGCTTGGTGAGCATGTGAAGTATAAAGTTTGGATTTAAAGGACAAGGCTGTCTTTGTGTTGGTCTTAATCCCCACTCCCCCGCCGCCCCAACCTTCAGCCCAATTACTGCAGCAGCTCCCGTAATGAAATGGGTTCGCTGTGGCCTAATCCAAATATGTGGGAGACTTTTTCGCCCTTCTTCTTGGAATTAAACGAGCGTGCGAACAGGTTTCACCATTTTATATTCTTCTCCCTGTCAGACCAGATACGAACCATACCTGGACACCTAGTGCTTCATCCCACCCGCCACACACAGGTACAGCACCTTTACTACCCTCTCAGTGTGTGTGTGTGTGTGTGTGTGTGTGTGTGTGTGTGTGTTTGTGTGTGTGTGTGTCGCCGGGCTCTCGTGCACCCTCTGGTGCTCACTCTGCTCATCTCCAAAATAAACTTCTTTTGTGCTGCCGCCGTGCGTCTCTTCCTCCTGCGTGCGGTGCCGGACCAGGCCGAGGAAGAAGAGGGGGAGAGGAAGAGGAGGAGGAGAGGAAGAGGAGGAAGAGGAGGAGGAGAGGAGGAGGGAGAGGAGGAGGAGGGGAGGGGGGGGGTGAAGATGGCGACCGAGCAGTAGAGGAGCCGAGAGAGGACGGAGCAGGACAGAGCCGTGAGTACACAACAAGGCGACCCCGGGAGCCCTTTAGCCGTCCGGGCTAAAGCAGGTCTGGTTGCGAGCGTGTGCGTGTGCGTGTGCGCGTCTGCGCGCTTGCGTGCTGTACGAGAAGCTCCTGAGGAGCAGGACCTGGAAAGAGCCTCCTTTCCTCTCCTTTTTGCCCTCCCTTATTGCTATCTTTGGAGGCACTTGGACTTGGAGAGGCAGGAGGAGGAGGCGGTGGAAAAGGAGGAGAAGGGGGGGCTTGCTGGGGGGGGGGGGGGGAAGCAATAGCAAGAAGAGGCTCCAAAGTGGCCTGGAAGAGCAGAGCAGAGCAGAGCAGACCAGAGCAGAGCAGAGCTGATCTGAGCTGCTTCTGCTATTTATAAACCAGCCCGAGCAGCCAAACCCCAGGACTTAGCCGGTCATGGACTGGTCCTCCCCGGGCGCGAGGTGAACCAGGCTGCCGGCGCTCCGGGTACCCTCTCCCGCTCCTCTCTGAAGGGGAAGGAGGTGGAGAGCGACGAGAAGGAGCAGAAGCGAATGGTGCCGTGGGAGGTGAGCGTCTATTCGGGCCGGTTCTGGCGAGCAAAGTGCTCCAGACTAGAAAGCCCCAGCGGCCGGCGCGCTCTCTCTCACCGTGGCCCCCCTCGCCCAGAGCGGAGGGACCTTCCACCAGGCCACGGGGGGCTTTCCTCACTCATTCCTGTCTCTTTTTGTTGCTTTGTGGGTGACCACCTATTCTGGGAGATCTTCTCTCCCAGCTCCTGGACGTGCTCTGAGTGTGTGTGTGCGTGTGTGCGCATGTCTCAGTGTGTGTGTGTGTGTGTGTGTGTGTGTGTGTGCCTGTCTATGTGTGTTTGTGTGTGTGTGTGTGTGTGTGTGTGTGCACTGCCAGTGCTCTGAAGGCAGGTATGTGTCATTGTGGGCTTCTCCATAAAATGGAGGAAGGCAGATGAGTCTCGCAGGAGAGGAGGAGTGAGACAGGAGCCCGTCCTCACTGTGCTAGAACAAAGGTCGACTTTTTTCTCCTCGGCTTTGCTGGAAAGCCTGGCGAGCGGTGGTGGCCCCTCAGTGTCTCCCATGGACTGAGGAACCTTTGGGAGATCTTAGAGGAAAAAAAGGAACATATGTGTCTGTATGTTTTTTTTTTTCTTTTTGGGCACCACTTTTCTCCACGTTCTCCAAGTTCAAGGTTAGCTTCAAGGCTCCTTTTCTCAAAGCAGGTTCTCACTTGCTTGGGTCTGGCTTCGTCCGAGCGTTTCGGAAGGTTTTCAGAGGTTCTGGAAGGAGAAGGGAGATGGTTTGGAGGAGAAGGAGGAGGGGTGGGAGGGGGTACCAGAGGTGCCCGCTCTTGTATTGTGAGAAGGGGACATGGATGAGATGGGAATTTTAATACCCTCGGTCTGCAGGTCGTTAATGTTCTACCAAAGTGGCCTTCACACATGGCGAGAGAGGAACTAATGCAAGAAGTCTCAAAGTTCCTGGTCTAACGGGTCTGTGTTGGGATGTTTTAACTTTTAGGATGGTATTGTGTGTGTGTTTTTTTTTTCTTCTACTGACTTGGTCTGGTCTCCAGTGCTTTGTTGTTGGAAGTTGCGCTCGGCGAGGTAGTTTTAGTGTGCCGTGGTGTGGTGGTTTCTTCTTCTTCTTCTTCTTCTTCGTCTTCTTCTTGTTTTTTTTTTTTTCTTTTCTTTTCTCCTTCTTCATCTCCTTCTTCTCAGCTTCCACCTGCATGTTCTGTCACTTACATCAGGTAATGAAATCATTAATGTTCTTTTCATTAGAGGTCTTGCTGGACTCTGAGCGAGGAGAAACGAGGTTGTCAGCGACTGCTTTCACCACGTCGCTCCTTCTCAGATGGTCCACCTATCAATCCGTTCCATCGAGAAACCTTGGGTTTTTGTTTTTGTTTTTTTTTTTGGCAAGTGATTTGTTGTCCTGAGTGAAGTACTGTGTGTGTGTGTGTGTGTGTGTGTGTGTGAGTGAGTGTGTGTGTATGTGCGAGGGAAAGAGAGATGTTGGTGTGTGCCAGCAGGAGCAGGCAGGAGAGTGTGCTTGCTTCTGCAATAACTCTGGTCACTGAAGAATCCTGCTGACAAGGACTAAGAGGCTGAGCTAGACATTCTCTCCCTGCGACAACCCAGGGCTAGGAGGAGCTTTCAAAATGGTGGCACGGCTCTCTGGTGTCAAGGCGAGCAGGTTACCTCAGCTCAGGGTGGCTGTGGTTGGTTTTGACAGCAGCAGGCCACGGGACGACTGATAAGCATCTTCTGCGTGGCTTTGTGTCCTTCGTGTGCGAACGTAGCATCTCCAGTCACGTCCTTGCAGACGCATTCAGATGTTTCGTGGACTTTAGATCTGAGGTGAGCAAGGTTCTTCTTGAAGGACAAAGTGTGGTTTTGTTTTTGTGTGGGTTTTTTTTTTTGTTGTGTCTCGCCAGTCTAGGCCCTCATAGCTGGTCCTTGCAACCTGTCAATCCAGTTTGAGCATGTTCTGCTGCTGCTTCTTTGTGCTCCTGGTTTCGCACCTTTTAGCGTGAACTTCAGAGACCTTCTCGCTCTCTCTCTCTCTCTCTCTCTCTCTCTCTCTCTCTCTCTTGCGCTCTTTAATTCAGCCACGTGAGAATTAATCAAATATCTGTGATGACATGGCTGTAGTAACAGAGTAATGTCTTTGATCCCTTTGTGTGTCTGACCTGGAAAAGCTAAAAGCCCCCTTATGCAACCGTGGAACGTTCAGTGATAGCCCAAGGTTCAAGTTCGCAGCTGACCCATTTATCCAGGAGAGTCCAGAACGACAGGGTTGGGGGAGGTTGTTGCATTTTGTTTTTGCTCTCAAGTTTGGTTTCTTTGAGTTTGTTTAGGGTTTCCAGAGCACAGAGCGTACAACTCATGCTTGTTTTGTCCTGAATCTTCTTTGGTGGTGGCTTGTGTAGATACCGTGTCTAGTTCTGTTTGTCCTGAGCGGCGCGGTGCGCTTATATTCTCAATGGCTTTTTCTCTGGTAATAATATTAATGTTGGGTAGCCTAATTTCATCTAACTGACCTTTTGACCCTTTCCACAGTAACCATAAAATGCAAATTCGACCTGTATTTTGGAGGCCCTTCGGTTTAGCATTTTTTTTTTGTATTAAAAATGCCATTTAAATAATTATTTTAAATATTACAGTTATTTATTTCATTTTAACTAATTACTTCATTAATATAAATAGCTGATGAATCATTGCAGGTGGCCACAAGGACGCTTGTAGAAAGGGGACAAAGGGGATTTTTTTTTTTTTTTTTAAATGTATGCCAGTGAAGCATTAAGGCACAGTCATTCAGAGAAATTTACCAATTTCTTTACAGTGGTGGTGTGTGGGACAAGGGGTCATGTTGTCTAACAGGACAAATATAGTCATTTTATTCATGATTCAAAACCACCAAGGACTCTACAGTCTTCCAAGTTACTATATTTAATACTGATGATGGCAAAATAGTGCAGATACATGCCATAACGGTACATGTTTGAAGCCAAAACCTGTTAAAACAGCGCCTTGGATATCAGGTAATGTGCGTGGAAGTGCGGTAACGCCTTGCGTTTTTCAGTAGCTTTTAGAGCTAAACGTCTGGTCCCGTTCTCCACCACTGCGGATGGCGCTCACTCAGTCAGTAGAGAATTTAATCAAGAAATTTTGAAAAATCGGGACGGAGTTCCCTTTCTTTAAACCGTTATCTGACCTCGATTTTTTCTTCTTCAATTGTGGTGGACAAAGAAAACGAATCTAGCCACAAATAAAACAATTATGCCTTTTTTTTGTGTTGAGATTATGGTATTACTGGATCAGTCCAACACTCCATCGTGTGTCTACGTGCAGATCAGCAGTGCATCTGTTCCATTCCAACCTCTGAGCATTTTTTTCCCTTTTCCATCAGGCCTGTGCGTTCATGGTGGCTGCTGTCTGCTAACTTCTGCTTCTGTATCTTGCAGGTCTATACACAATATATGGCTGAAAACTGAATGTAGAGACAGGAGGCAGGATATGGAGTGTGTGATTGACTCCCATTAGTAATTTGTGCAGAGTTCTCGTCCTGGGCTGCATATAAGGCCTTCACAATGGCTGTGAGGGTACGCTAGCATGGGTGTGTTAATTGCTCTTACTGTACGGTCTAATGACTTCTGAAAATTAAGCAGCTCTCCAAAGCACTTGGGATTCGTGGAGCTATGATACTCTCACATCTCTGGTGCTTTGGTCGGCCTGAGCTGCCATTGCTTTGGGTCGTATTTTGTCCACGTTTTGCTGGTCTTGGAGGAAACCTTGAAGAAGCAGAATGTTTGAGATGCGAACGCTATTCGCAGTCGGACTTTATACTTCTTCAGGAAACCCTCGTTCAGGACAGGTTTGAGCTAAATGAAAAGGGAGCTGTATCAGTATCAGGCTGTTGAATCTATAGGTAAACAAAACTGGCCCAACCAGCAAGACTACAGATCAAGATCAGCTCCTGGATGAGTACTCTCCATGTCTGAATACCTTCAGGATGGTCAAGTAAAAGGATATGAGAAAAAACAAAAACAAAAACTTAAACACCTCTAAAAGTCCGAAAATAAAACCCACACTGTCCCAACTGAACAAATTATAGGAAGTCAAAAGTGCCCGCCTTTATATCCAGATATGAGTTGAACAATGACATGTCACCTATCAGCTTTTGTTAGATTTGCTGAACCTTGTTCGCACTGATTCCAGGCCAGATGCCCCCTGAAGCCCACTGGGACATCAGAGCCAGTGGAGGCACGTGGGATTCTAAAACTGATGCAAAGATTTCATTTGAATAATTCTGGGCATAAAAGGCAGGTGGTGTCATAAATGGTATGAGAGTCCTTGATTTGGCCCGCTATGGCTTGTAAAGCTTGCTTTAATTGTAGTTAGCTGCAATAGGGATGCAAAGGGATGGTAATTGTATTGGTCCTTGTAGATAATTGCTTAAAAATAAATGATCAACATCAGGCAGGAGAAGTCTATATTAGACCGATAATCTTTTTTTCCACTCGGTTTTTGTCACTGAGTTGTATTCGGTTCCACCCACTAGCTGGGCTGCACCCATCACCTGATGCTGCCAAGGGGGGTGGAGGGTGATGGGGCGGTACATGAAAAGCACCAAAGCAGCATAATACTGCTATTGGAACATCACAGCTCAACATGCTTGGAGGAGAACATTAACTGCCAGTCTTGTTATGTCAGTCAACAGAGGTCCACACTGGCTGGCAGAACCCTGGGTGATGGTTGGGAGAGGCGTTCTGCCTATCCAGAGATGACAGAGCTGCTCCCCTGGTCCATGTAGGCCTCAAATGGGGGGGTCAAACTTTTGCAGTCCCCTGGTGAAAACCCCTTTGCTGATATCTTCATTTTATTTCTTATAATACTATTTCTACATCTTTATAAACACTTATGTATCTGTGCCAGAAAAAGTTACATTTCCATATCGACGTATGCTCAGTTTTGTACCAGTAAGGCTTCTGTTTTTGATTAAATCAGGCTTATGGTTTCGTGGACAGTTTGCCGCATCCCTACGAGATGTTGAGGGAGGGTGAACTTCCCTTTGTTGTTGAGGCGAGATGACAAGCCTCCATTTTGATGGACAGTGAAGTAAGTGAATAAGTGAAGTGTGCAACAAAATGGACTTCTCAGTCCAGATAGGCCACAGGAGGAAGTAGAAGGCTTTGGTGGAAAACTTGCAACTGCTGAAACCCTGAGCTGGTTCTCCAGGCCGTGGCCAGAGTGAGAGAGAAAGAGAATGAGCGAGAGTAAAACACACAAAAGCCAATTGAAATGGTCCAGTGGCTGCTTTCTTGACATGATGCATTGGCTCCCGGGGAATCGCTACCCCACTCTTCCCCATACAAACCGGCCTAAAGTGCTGTATACACTTAATGGCGCAGCGGGTTGATTTTATGGGGGGGGGCGGAAACATGCGCATAAAAAAATATCACCGAAAAGTGCATTCAAATTGTGGCTATTCTTAAAAGCCCCCTTTTTCCCAAAAGGGGCCCCAAAGTTATGTAAGTTCTTAATTGGCCAAGCAAACTCGCTATTATTTTAATTTCACACACTTTGCAACTGTACACAGAGCGTTTTTTTTAATGGATCATCAAATTGGTTATTCTTGCACCGCAAGACTAGGCTAATTGATTTGCATTAACGCAAGTTGTAGGAACGAACGAGTTGATCTGATTAACATGGTTTCACTGAATGGTTAATTATGGTGGATCATTACCCTCCTCCACCATCATTTGTTGCCCATTTCAGGGATTTTGCAGACAGAAAAATGTATAGACTGAGAAATAGTCCAAATGTACATTGAATGCAGTTGAAAAGGCCAGGATTTTGCCATTTATTGATCACTATAATGTGCGGGGAGATGTAATTTTACCTTTGAACGTGTTTGTGATCAATAGGGACCCAGTACATTTTATTTTATGCATTGATATTACGCCAAATATGTAACGTATTTTTGTGGACATGGGTCTGGAAATGGGTAGACGTTGCATGTAATTGCATTTAACCTTTAACCTAACCACCTTGCCTGCCTTAGTGTCCAGAGTCATACGCTTGAGGAAGGATAATGTGTGTTCGGTTTAATCTGAGCCACAGTGAACTCAAGTGAAGGCTTCTTTTGGTGCTTTTTCAACATTTCCGACGTGCCATTTTGCATGGGATTAAAATAACCTGGGGTTATTTCTACGGTTTGTTTGATTGCGTGTGCAAGTTGCTGGAATCTTACTGACATGGTGTATTTGGTCACAGAGCAAAGCCCAGTAAGAATGATGTTACCCCACCTCCCCATGCAAAACTAATCCCGTTCACATAGTGCAGGATTAGATAAAGAACTGGAGGAGGAGCTGAGTAACAGGCCATGAATGTGTCCAACCTTCTAAAACACACTCCACCATCCCCATAACTATTAAGGTCTTCTCTCAGAGCGTTGTCTCGTGTGCATGATTTGTAGAGGAAGTGTGGGTAGGAAGGGGGGGGGGGGGGGAGGAGGGGGGGGGGGGGGGAGGGGGGGGGGGGGGGGGGGGGGGGGGGGGGAGGGGGGGG
>JBBJLS010000023.1:1477516-1490684 GCA_037577275.1 Bryconaethiops microstoma
ACTCCACCACCCCCAGAACTATTGAGGTTTTCTCTTAGGGTGTTGTTTTGTGTGTATGGTTTGTGGGGGAAGTTTGTGTAACCCCCCCCCCCCCCCCCCCATACCACCCCCAAGGGATCCAGATATAGGAAGTAGCAGTCGACTTTCTGTTGCCACCTCAGACCACAGCAGATTTGATAGGAGCTCATCCTGTCCCATCTCTTTTACTTAGTTACTTTCATTTCACCACCCGCGCCCCCTCCCGCCATAGTTGTGCTGTTTCTCATCCAATATTTTTCGATTCTGCGGACAAGATGACATGAGTGCAGATAAGGCGGTACCTCCGTTTTCGTTTTTTTTTTTTTTTAATGTTTGCTGCAGGCAAAATACAATGTCATATTCTCCTAGCTTCTCCTTGCTCTGAACTCCTTGCCTTTGCATCCCAAGCAGTTATGAATCGAAGCACTTTGTGTAGGAACCCGCTGACGCTGAGGCACGCAAAAATGCTGACACATATCGCGTATCCCCCTTTTATTTATTAAATTTTTCTAGAGCCCCTTGGATATTCACCCAGACGCTAGCTCGGCTGCCAGCTCCCTCTGGGCGTTTAGATGTCCCTGTTTTTCCAGGACGTCAGAATGTCCAGTTATCATGTTTTATTGTCCCTCGAAGTCGACAGCATAGCTGCAAGATAACCTAGACATCTAGACTGGCCCCCTTTTCTTTCACCCCGTTAGAGCTAGACGCCATGTGCACAAATTCTTCCAGCCTCGCTGCTGTGAATGGAAAAATCCAGCGTTGTATGGAGAAGCCTGTTCCCTTGGAGGCCCTGGGCCCAACCAGGACAAGGCTTCCTTTCAGAGGGAACAGGAGTGGTCTTGTGGGGGAAGAGAGATCCACTACGTTTGGTTCCTCTGCTCTAGAGAGGTGCTGGTTTCCAAGTCTGATTAAACATTGAAGAAGTTGGAGGAGGAAGGCCTCACTAGCGAGTTAATATTAATGGATCGCTCATCTTTCCACCACGAGTTGTTTTGCTGTAAGGAGGGTGCTTCGGCTGTTTCATTTTAGAGAAGAATTTAACGTCTGTAAAACACCTGACAGAAAGATGAGGAATTCAGAGAAGACCTCCTGACACTACACTGTGTGTGACTTCTGCAGATAACAGGAACCACTGTGAACACTGTAACGAGTCAAAGGCTCGGTTTCGTTCTTCTGTTCCTGCTGTGAAAACTAATGCTGATCTGCTGATCAGCTGTTCGTGTTCCTCTTATAGAGCCGTGGAAGAGTTGGGCCAGGCAGGAGAAGTCCTTGAAGGCCTCCAGACCAGCATGTAACTCCACCCGCATGCTGTAACCGTAGTATTTGCAATGTCAGGATTGCACAGAAGCTGGCAAAGCTGCAAACTTTTGGCTCAGTTCCACCAATAGGGTAAAAAAAATGTCTGGTCCGAACTTCCTTCAGATCAACGGTAGACAGGCAGGTACCGTATTGGAGGAATATTTTGTGTTGGAAAGAAAGCCACCCATGGAACCTGAGAACCTTGGTGCCAGCATAACTGGTTGTTCCAAGACACACACACGGTGTATCTCAGCTCACATGAACACTGCAGAGGCACCAGCGTTATGTAGGAGTCTACTTGGAGAAATTCTCTCAACACCATCATGGGTAAGAAGAATTCTTGCCACAACCTGCCAGTTGTTGCGTTGTCTTTCACCCAAGCGGAGTGCCCAGTGGTGCTTTCCTCCACTTGAAGTAGGGGAAACGTTTCTTCTCGGGTCAGGAATTCTTGAAGCTTGGTATGGCCTTTGATCCATAATTCAGTTTGATCTTAACAGGCGTTGGCCCAAGCAGGCCTACCCAGATGGTGCCAAGCGCAGAAAGGCGGAACAGTGGTGTGCACTTCATGGCTTCCTGAAGGAACCGTCTCAGTGGAAAAACACTTCCTGGTTATTTTCCAGTTTTATGACCTTGGATATCTGCGGGGGCCCCTCCTTTTCGCATGAATTCTTCATGGTGTAAAACGTCCTTGTGGGGTGGCGTTTGCAGAATGCTTAAATTCTATAGAGTAACTTGTCCATGACAGGTCACATGAGGTTACTGTACTTTTTTTTTTTTTTTTCATGAGTGCCTTTCGTAGGGGGTTGCGGTTCTTGTTTGCCAGCGTTCATGTTTTCCTTTTCTTACTGCCTTTAAAAGGCGTGGACTTCTTGATCCTCTGTAGTACTGAAGTAATTTGGTGCCGTGAAAGTCTTGACTGGCATCCTCCTAATTTGTGCTGCACGATACAAACAAAACATTAGGATTGGGATTAGACTTCTATCTATTGCGAATGTGATGCCGTTCTATTGATGCAATATCATCACTTTTCTAGAACTAAAATGTCTTGAAGTATGTAAATATTGTGTATGTTTAAACTTTACATTCACTCCCAAATCCATACAGTCCATATATGGAAACTGAAAAAATTATTGTGACATAATTTTTGCAGTTTCCATGTATGGACTGTATGGATTTGGGAGTGATTTTTTTTATCCAATTATCCCTATTTAGCTTACACTAGTTTAGCCACACATATCACTTTCTGAAGAGTGTTTTAGCTTGGTGCCTTCTGAATGAGCTGCAATACAAGCCAGCCAATCAGAAAAGAGATAATTTACACATATCCGTGTTAAAAGCACAGTATAAATAACTTTAATTTCAAAAAAGTTTGGAAAATGGTCATATAAGAATGACTTATGATTATTTGTGTTTTTGTTACATAAACCTTCACAAACATAATGAAAAAAAAAAATATATAAGGAAATTGTAGAATATAGGCCCTTTAAAAACACCCCGAAGCAATTATCTTTAATTGTTAAATATAAATAATTAGACTTTGGTCGGATTTCATGAAGACCTCTATTGACCAGAACACTCAGTATCTCACCTGGAGCTGTGATTGGGTGCCCTGTCAGAAACACTGTGATTGGTTGGAGGCACATTTGTATATTGCAGGGACCTATATTGTGGCAATGATTAACAAATTATATATTGTGCATGCCTTCTCTTGATGACAGATTGGGTTTCACAAGCCTATCTCAGCACTTTCCATTCTTTAAGCTCACCTTTGTATGAGACTAATTGAGAGGTCTCATTGTTGTTTGAGCCAGATTGGTGTTTTTACAATGACGAGACACACTTATACCTTTGTTATACCTCTGTTCAAGATAACAATGTGTTAAGTCCACAGAGGCAGTTCACAAGTACCTTTAAACTCAACGCGATAATGACCATATAAGTGAAAGAGGGTCTTATCTAGTCATAAAAGAGAGCTCCCATCTGGGACATTTCCTAGCCAGGTGTCATGTATATGCATTAAGGGTTTTAATCTAGCTCACATTTATGAATGTATATATGGATGACTTTGAGACTACTACACTCTAATGAACATGATCTGAATATGATGTTATGCACTTGAGGATTGAACCTACTGTTGACAAGAGATGGGTGTGATTAGGATTTCACTGATACTCTTATTGATTCCAAACTCTAAAATATGCTGTACAAAATAGAGATTTCATATAAAAAAGGAAAAAAATTAAACATTTACTTTATTAAGATTTTTAAAATAAGTTAAATTGTTTGCGGAGTATCCTGTATGTATATTGAGGGAGGAACGATCTCTACAAATGTCTGGTCAACCAATGTCTGTCGGTCACTACAGCCCCTTCCACTGATCCAATCTAGCATCAACCGTTTGAAAATACAGCTATGTTGGAATTAATGCCGCATAAATACCATTAGCAGGCTTGTATGTCCAGGATTATATCCATATTTGGGTATTAACTAGTCAAGAACTGGTACCAATTAAGTGCTGGTTCTCAAAATCCATCCTTAACCATGAATGACTGATCCAAGGAATAGTGAAGTAGTTCCACATGGTCAATATTTTCACTGTTGATCAGTGAACGCATCTGCAGTATCTAATCGCTGTTTCTGATTTTCGCTGCCATTGTTTGTTGTAGGCCTTTGTCTGATCCTCACCCTTGGTCCTGGAGCACCCTTGCTGTGCACATTTTAGTGTCTTCCATGTTTTACAGGACTCTCCTGGTTCAAAGTTGGTGTGTTATAGAAGAGAAGCACTGTGTGGAGGGCTCTGGAACCAAAGGTTGGCTGCTCCCAACTGGCTCGACTGTGGGAAGTAATTGTGCTCTTGTAAGTCTTGTGATTAGTGATACACCTGTGAAGTACTGTTCCAATGTTAAATGTTTATCTATGAATTAATTAATGCCTGAAAGGTCAATGGTTTGCTGCAGATTGACGGCAAAGCTGACCAGACAAGGCGTCACGGTGAAACGTGCTTGTCTAGTGATGAATGATCGGACAATAGAAGCATTTTTGTAAAATCTAGATTGTGTTTTGATTATCTCAGTGTATGGGCATCGGTTTGTTGAGCAGAAACTGTAGCAGTGAGCTTCAGACAGGTGGGAAATAGTGTCTGAGCACGACCTGAATTTAGCTTCTTCTCCAGGGCATGTCATCAGATCTGCAGAGACTATGTCAGCAGTGGAGAAGACCTTGAGGTGGCCTTCTACAAAGAGCTCTTCTTAGTTCTGCTTTCGCAAGCACCAATGGCAACGCGAGCAATGAAGGAAAAAAAAAAGTAGGCAAGAACGGAAGCTGGCTAAGGTCTTTGCTCTAGGTTACTCCATCCCAACTGTGTAATAAGATAGCAGGCTTGTAAAAGTGGGCAAGGAAGGAGCATGGAGAAGCAAAAAAGAAAAAGGGCCTCTTCATGGCCTTGAAAAGCACAAAATGTTGGCTGACCAGTGTCAGTGGTTGCTGCGACGCTGCAGTGGCTGAGTGTGTGTGTGAAATGGAGTCCTGTGAGCTACGCTAGCGTTTGGCCAGCCACCACTGCTCTGATGCAGAAGATAATTCTGTCAGCCAAGCGAGGTGACTCCTCCAACCAGAGCTTCGGAGATTGTCCTGCGAGACGTTGGACCTCACCGCTCGTTCTCAGTGAAGCTGAGTGAAGTTTTTTCTGCTTGTTGATCTTGCTCATGTTTTTTCAGAAGATCTTCCATGATCCCTTTGAACCTTTTAGAGGAAGGAATGTTATGTGTTCCTCACATGCTCTTGTCATATTCTCAACCTCTGAACTTGATAATTGAAGTCAGTTTACCGTATAGGTTCCTCAGATGGTCAGACGGTGCATGGACAGCATGAAGGTGTCCGAAGGCAGCAGCCATCGGCCCATAATCCTTAATCTCCTTTGAGGGCTTGCGCAAGAGGCCAGTGCACATGAGTGGCTTGTGTTGCAAATACTTTTTTTTTTTTTTATTATTATTATTTCTGGGTAGACGGTGGATGCCCTTTGGAAGCTACAAAGGTAAAGTCCCTCAAGGAAGGTTGTTTAAACTGCTTTGGGCCTTTGACTCATAAGGAGAAGAGCACAGCTTGGCCAGCATTTGTGGAAGGAAGACGACAAGGAGCATGTGATTCATCTAGGGTATTACTCAGTATTAAAGAGTAGCAAGGTGAGGGTAGCCATCTGTTAGGATTTTCTCGAACTAGACATGGTTATACGCTCCTGCATGGGTTCCCAGACATCAAACAGCAAATTATAATTTCAGCAAAGGATTAGCATCAAGTTGCAGCTGCCATTAATGGTATTTCTGAAGGGAAGGTCTAAATAGACAGCAAAATAGACGCATTAATAAGAGTAAGAGCCCCAACTCTGAATATATGTTGGCTTTGTAGTTCGTTTTTTGCTCTGCGCTTCCTGTCATGCCTTTCTGATGGGCTGAGATGATGTTTGTTTGACTGAACAATAATGGTCTTCAACAGAGGCTTCAGGCTTTTTAAAGTGCATTTTAGTCTGAAGTGTTCTGTCTAGCATTCATGGAAAGCAAGGCACTATGGCCCTTAATGGTTTTTTGCCTAGATGTCCAAACATCTACCTCACATTCAGTAAGGCAGTGTTAGTTTCAGGCCTATGGCCACCTTTGAATTTGGTTGTTTGAAAGAATTTTTAAGCAAGCGTTTGAATAGTCGAAGCAATTCGGCTTCTCTCAAACGTTACGCATTGCAGCGTTTAACTCATGTTTATCTCAGTGTATGCAGAATTCCTTTCTCAATGCTCCATGTCACAGAAAAAACAATTTTCTCAATTAAAAGAGGTTCACGTGGTACCAAAATGCTGTTATATGCAACGTCAGCTGCAAAATCAGAATCAGAATAGAGGTCAGATTACATGTAACAATTTTAAAGATGCAGGAACAAAAGCATTTAAGTGTAAGGGATAAATACAGGCTGGATTGTCATTTGGGTGAATTATGAGTGTTTATACCTTATAAAACCACATAGGTGTCATAAGTGGACTTCTGGGGAAATATTTTCAACCAAGGAAAATATACGACATGGGGCCCTTTTAATAGAACAGAATTGTTCACAGTGGTGGTGAATGGAACCAGGGCTCTGAAATAGTTTTGAAAACTCATCTGATGCCTGAAACATTGCCTTACAATCTCACAATAGATTTGAATGGCATAAATTATGTTTTTTTATTATTAATATTTTTATTGTTTTTTAAGAACTGCAAGCAAAATAGCCCCCCAAAAACATATTTTTCAGATTTGCCTCTTTTTTTTTCCATGATCAATGACACATATAAAACTCAGAAGACACGTGTGGATTTACTCTAAGGGCTGGACAATAAATGACATTGATATATTTGTGTTGAAGACATCAGACCCCTGGTTCCATTCACCACCCTCGCAGAGTCAGTAGGTTCTTCCACAATGCACCATTTCACATCAATCCGTTCTGAATCAGTTTCTCAATGATTAAACAGTGCAGAAATTTAAAAAAATCTGTGAAGTTCCTTGTGAGCTTTCTGACTGCTGTGCTCCAGCCTGTGTCTTATGTTTTGGTCTAAAGCTCTGAAGTAAGGGTGTGATGTGAAGATATTTATCATTATCGTGATGTCCTGATGTTTAGTCACAGCCAGTTCCACCCCTTGCCACATGATGCTAATAAGCTGGAAGAAGGTTCAACACGCTTCAAGGAGAACACTAACCACCAGTTCTATTTTATCAGTTAACAGAGGCCTGCATTGTTCTGATGTGATGGTCAGGGTTGTTTATGAACTGCACCTGTCTGACTCATTTATGAGAATTAATTCATTTATGTACAATGTTTCTGCAAGTTTTTTATAAATTACTTAGGACTCTGCTTTGCCAATACTGGCCCGATCTGTGGATTAAGGGTTAAACTGCGTGATACTGCTGCATGTATCTTCACCAGGCATAGTGAAGTCTGGATGCTAGGGTCAGTGTAATTCATGAATATGCTTGGTCGGTTGGTTCAGAGTGTGAAAACACAGGATAAAAATCATTGCGAATTTTTAACCAGAAATTTTATCGAGCCTCAGAAACAAGAAATCGGAAATCAGAAAACTTCATTGATCCCGGAAGAAATTGCTCAAATACTGAGTATTGTAAAAACTGCATGAATAAATTGCATTGTTATATTTTGGCGACAGCTCCCACCCCAAGTCTTTAGACCAGTGCATACTGGTCAACATGTATTTTCTTGTATTTTCCAGTATTTTCACTCACAAATGCAAACATCAGATATGACAGAAATGCTCATCCCTACTGAGGATGGTGTTAGATGAGGGCGCATGTTTTAGCAGCGGAAGAACAACTGGCAGTACTTGTCTCTAAGGCCAACCGAGCACAAACAGATCCTTTGTTATTGTCCCATATTACTACCTAGGAACTTACTCTGCTCTTCACAGACTCTGGTCTCCTCTTTCATTTTTTCCATGATCATTTTTTCTTTTCCATCACTAGGTTTTTTTTTTTATTTTATTTTTTTAAGCATCTCAAAGGTTAGAGGGCTAAAATCTGCTCTTTGGAAAAAGGCTTGTGTTTGGTTGCTTCTTTGAGATGTTAGTTGGTTAATGGTTGACCTAGTTCTGCTGCCATCTGGTTCCTGGAACGGATTTGCTGTGAAATAAAAGCCCATGATTTTGAGGGGAAGAAGAAGATTACAGACCATGTCATAGTGGAAGATCCAAAGCTTGAAGTTATAAGTATGAAAGCGTTGTGATTTTTGTACATGTCTGGAGATTCGTGTTAAAGTGAATGGTTTTTGGATGGCCTTCGAGAAGTCCACTTCCAGGCAATGGTCATCATGACATGTTTGTGTCATACTTGTTGATACTGAGAGAAACGTCTGGAAAATGAATTTATCTGTGATATCAGTGCAGTTGGGGTTCATGATGTTCGTATCTGTATTATCAGTGCTGTCACATATGCCACATATATTTTGTGCATTTCTGTGTGTGCAAGAAACTGTTGATATTTATTTATAAGCATTTTGAAACTGTACTTTGTTATAAAGACTGATTATTTGATTGTCTTATTAGGAACTACCTAAACTAATCTTTGCGCGTAGACGGCTGTGTAAGTCTTTGAAGTATTATACATAGATTTTTTCATATAAATCATTGATAAATTAAAAATTTATCATTGGCTTTCCTGTGGTTGCACCATCTTATGTGATAAACTGAACCAGACTAAACATGTCTCAGAAGTGAGCTACTGACCTTGACCCCTTCACCCCGAGGGTCTCTTAATGTCTTATAGTTGCAACACCAGGTCCGCACTTTTTTTTTTTTTATAAAAGTCATCAGAATAATGGTGGTGGTGCCACTTGACTTTTGACGTAATCCCAATTTACTGATAGTTTTTGTTTATTTTTTTCTCCCAACAAGCTGAAAACATAAAGTCATGCCAAACTCTTTTATTTCAAATGTTATTGAACTTTTTAATAGTTTACTCAATCTGCATATGTGGTTGGACCTATGCCAAAACAAACCCTGACGTTGTTTTGGTTTTGGAAGATAATGATGCCTAAATTGATTCACTTTTTAAAAAAAAATTGCTTAATTATTTTCATTTCTGCCCAACCGAATCATCTCCAATTCCACCCTCTAGCTAGATCTCACCATCACATAATACCACCAACACAGGGAGGGTGAAGGCAAACATGGGCTTCCTCCAAGTCACATGAAGCTCTTTTTTTTTTGTACAGCCACTACTAGCACAAAGGCCAGCGTAGCTCACTAGGAAGAGCGCTGTCTGCTGATTTGATTAGGTCAGTTAACAGAGTCCTGTGCTAGCTAACATCATGATGAATGATGGGGGAGAGGGAGGGCCGCCCCAAATAGAGAGCACGGCCAGTTCTAGCTCGCTCGGACTCTCGGCCACGGCTGCAGCACCACCAGGGATCGATTTCGCAACCTGATAGGGCCAACATACCCAGCTCGGGGGGTCCCTAAAATGAATTTTACTTTTGACGCACTGAAAATGTATTCACATTCCGGCGGCGGTGTAGGATAACGCGATACTGAAGTCACATATTTATTAATTTATGTAGAGGGGAAAACAATTGACAGAAAACATGCTCGTCACGTCGTTGACCCAGATGTGAAAGAGAAGCTTGAGGATTTTTCCTTCTTATGGGTAGCTGAAGCTGTTGTGTGGTGTGGCTTGTTGAGTTGGAACACATAATGAATGCTCCATTGATTTCACTTTCCTGTCAAAAAAAAAAATCTGGCAGATGAGAATCGATGTTTCATCTCAGAGGTGTCTGACTTCCTAATATGAGCTGCAGCGCATGATCACAAGGTTTGAGGAAGCTGAAGATTCACAGGTTTTTGTGAGGTGACTCATGACCTTTGGTGCCTGTGAGAGTGCGGAAGGAGACACTTCCGTTGCACGTCTTTGATTTTTCCGTTCGTTTTTAATATTTTTTTAAAAAAAAATTCCGTTCTTTTTTTCTCATTTCCGTTCATTCATTAATATTTTCGGTACAGACTGAATTTGAAGGGCTCTGGTCTTATTAATTTTGTGGTGTTTGTGCGACACCATGGATCAATAACCGTCATAATTAATTTCAATAGAACATTTTCCAACTTCTCTTTACCCATTAGAACAAAACAGGCTGTTGAAAATTGATGAATGTAAATGAGCTCCGTTCTGATTGGCCGTCTCAGTCCAGGCTAAAATGTTCCATCAGCATGAAAGGGCGGGGCCAGACTGCTGTAGACTGAGTAGGCAGGTGCATGGAAACGTTTGTTTTTGTGACATCTCAGACACAGTGAGCCCACAATGGGTTGTTTGCACACCCTAGTTTCCGTGTATGGACGGCACAGTCTGGGGAATGAATGGTACAATTCGAAAATACGCAAAATTCATATGCAATGAAAAAAAAAATAGTGAAAATAAGTCAATTTATCATTATTTGAGCCTTTTAATACCCTCAGAGAAGTGCAAATTTAAGAACAATTTCAGGGTCGTTCCAGAGAAGATGACATCCATCCAGTGCCTTGGTGGCTCCGGGTGGTCCGAGCCTGGCCGTTCTACAAAGCTGCGTCATTCAGGTCAGGCCGTCAAAGAGGTTTTTACTGTTGCTTGCGTAACCTTTGCATGCTCAGTGGGCCACCGTTTCCAAACCAAAATAGCTCTCCAAGTGCACATCAGGAAGTTTCTTTTTCTCGCAGTTTAGGTAGTCGTCACATGACATTTGCAGGGGAGCAGCTAAGTGAGGAGGGAGAGATTCTGGGTTTCCGAGAGGCTTGGCAGCTTCAGATAGGAAGAGTATGTTGCGCGAAAGTACCACAGCTCTGCCGCAGCTGTGAGCCGAGGCTGAACTGGTCCAGGGCCTGTTCAGGATAAATGGAGTGCAGGCTTTTAATTGTATAAAGAATGAAAGCGATTGGCGTGTGAAGAGAAAATCGCTTGGTCACAATAGAACCTGGCCTGCGATGTTGCAGACGCCTCTCCGCATGAGTACCAGTCAAAATCTGTGGTTTTACTGGCTGTCACGACTGTGTTCCATCCACAAATGTAATAATTCAGGGTGCTAAATACCTCTGAGTTAGAGATGTGTGTGTGTGTGTGTGTGTGTATGTGTGAGAGAGTGAGAATCATTTTTTCACATTCTTGAAAATAAAGGGTCCTAAATGGCTCTTGATCAAAGGAAAACTAATTATACTACAAACAGATGACCTGCGTAAATTTTTCAGTGGTCATTTAAAGTAAAGGCATGTCACAATACACAATGTTTTTCAAATTTGTCATTGAGATTGCCATTGCTATGAAAAGCTCCCTTTTGAAAAAACGTACAAAGTCAGAATTGTTCACAGTGGGGGTGAATGGAACCAGACATCTGAAGCACTGTCACCTCTAAAAGCTCCCTCACAAAAAGGTAATACATTAAGTTAATTAGAATATGCTGCGTTATGCCTAAAACAGTGTCTTACAGCGCTTTTTTTTTCACATTTTTACCTGCAAAAACATAATTTTTAATATTTTCCGATATTTTACCTTCATCAGCATTACATATAAAAACTCAGAAGACATATGTAGGTTCACCGGCGGGTTTGTATACTAAATAAAATGGTTATGTTTGTGTTTTAGACACTGGGGCATCTGGTTCCATTCACCACCACTGTAAAGAAATCCAGACCAGTAAGTTATTCTTGAATGAACGTTTTCACATCAGACTCACTCCGAATGACTTTGTTTGCATCTCAACAACTTTGGCAAAGGAAGTTATTTTTAAAACTCCTAAATATGTAGTATTGTCGTTTTAAGGCATTCTCTGACATATACTCATGTTTTCCAGGAAGGGGCGATACAGGAAAAAAATACAGTACTTGAAGACCTTTTCACAGTACATGAGATTTGGCTTTGAGGTTTGATAAGCTGGAACGGACGGAAAACATCAGTAGTGGGAATGTATCTCAACCAGTAACCCTATAAATTGGTTGTGATCGGTTCTGCTTAGCTTATTAGAAAATTTCACAGGTACAACCAAGACTGCTCAAAAAGTCACAAAGCAACTAAGTTGGATCAGGTTCAGGTTGTTGATTAATGCAGCTTGGACGGCGCCACGGCTCTCGGGTGGGTCATCAAAAAACCCTGACTTGTCCTTATGTAGTGTATGCATTGGAGGCAAAGTCACTTTGTCAGTCCTGAATGTTAGTAGACTCAAATTATGGCCTGTAATTACTTTAAGACAATCGAGGTCACCATCTAAGACATGGGACAGAACTTGCCGAGAGGCTGTAACCAGCATCAAAAGGATCTGAGAAGAAACTGGCATTTGTGAGGACTGAACAAGGTCAGACAGGCCAAAAGTTCATTCCAGTTGCGAGCCTGCAACACCAGCGATTAACCGCCTTTGAAATACAAGCCCATCTTAATGCTCCTATAAGTGCAGATGTTCGAGCACTGACTGTGCAGAATAGATGGAGTGAAGCGGCGCCTTTTGTTGAAGACTAAATTCTGTCTTATGCTTCGGTCCGGTTTTAGCATTAACAGTAAGACGCACAGTGTTAGAAATCACATAAGGAAGTCTGTCTGAAACACCTCGGCGCAATTTGAGACGATTTTTATTTAGCTCCGTTCTAGTGTCTGCTATAAAAGTCCACAACTACTTTAGTCTCATAGATGTAGTGCTAGAAGGAAATTTTATGGTGTTACGGTGGAAAATTAAACTTCTTATATGGTACCTGGATCATTGTGCTTTTAGCTGCGTTCGTCTGTTTATTGACTGCAGATAACTTGGCTTACTTAGCCACTGTTTTTCAACTAAGGCTAAAATTTCGGCCACAAGCCCCAAAAGATACAGTACGAAGAGGAGGTTGTTTGTTTATCATAGAAAATCCTTTTACAATTCATTTTTTAAATAACAGCTCAGTGTTATACCGAATTTAATTATAACTGAACTACTAAAGTAGAATTGAATTAAACAACGAATAGATCAAATTTCTGACGAAGGTGGCTAGCACCGCCTGAAATTGTATCTTGATTATTGTCTTTTTAAGTAGTTTTCCTGGTTTTACAATCTGCCAAACTTTGTGACAAATGGACCGATACAAATGACTCAAAATTGTTTTTCCAGCAGTTCAGGTAGGTCTTTCTGACCGAATGGAAGATGGTGTCAACGAGAACAATCTTACTGAAATATCTTAACAGACTTGTACACTCTTGTTGTCACCATACTTACATTTCCAATACTGATGTAATTCTTTGAAAAGTATTGACGTTCAGTACAGTTTATTATGTCAAAAGCAGCCTGAGCCAACCAGCTTTAGAACTTGATTTTACCTCAGAATATGAATAATAAT
>JBBJLS010000023.1:1490784-1506317 GCA_037577275.1 Bryconaethiops microstoma
AAAATAATTCACTTCAGTCAGGTTTAGGGTTGTTTTGTTTTATTTGTTTCTTGGCTTTGGTGTCGTCTGCAGACCCACTTGTTCGTTTATGTTTTTGTAAATAGAAAATTGTACATAGTGTCCCTGTTTGCTGTATATATATTGTCTGTCATTGTTCACTTAAATTGTATATACACTAAACACGTTCCTGTAAACTACACTCTGTCACTGTGTCTTGTTTCTGTGTCTGGTCGTGTGTCTTCTCAAAGATATCCCTGCATCATACACCTGGCCGTAACACACGGTCAGCTGGATTGTGGACAGTCTTCAAAGGGGTTCTGGCACCCGGTAACTTGTAGGTCAAATCAGCAGTGGAGGTATGCAAACCAGACACAGGTGGGTCTGCGGGGGGCGGTTCCAAGGCCAGTGTGTGTCTGTTTTAGTTTCCAAGACAGGCTCAGGGTCTGGAGTGCTGTCTGGAGAGAGTGTCAGCCTTAGTGTTTTTTTGACCATGGGCAATATGACACATGGAAATTTAACTGTTTAAAGAACATAGCCCACCTGTCTGGGTTAGAACTGTTTGGCCTACTGGATAGCAATGGGGTTCTGCTGATCAGTCCAGACTAGGAAAGGTTCACTGCCATCCTGAAGCTAGTGACGCCACTCTTTCAGAGCCCATTTGATTGCCAGCACCTTGCGATCCTCTACGCCATACCACTGCCGAGTGGGTGTGACCTTTCTGGAGAAGCAGCAGCATGGATGGAGTTTTTGTTCTGGACCTTGTTGGGATAGAACAGTGCCAGCACCCACACCTGACTTGTACACTTCCACAACCAACGGTTTCGCTGGGTCTGGGAGGATGTGAGCAGTGGTGAACATCTTGCAAAGTTGACTGAAGGCTCGTCTGGCTTCTGTGGTCATCTGAATTGGTTGTTTGTAAGGCTTCGTGAGAGCAGATGATGAAAACCAGTAACATGGCGCATCACTGGTGGAAAGTGCAATTTTCCCAGCTTACAGTATAGCCGATGGACGACCAATCTCTTCAACACTGCCCTCACATGATGGATATGGAACCCACGGCCACGGGGAAAGTGATGGGCGGATAGTCCTGTTCTTTAGGGCTTTGGATACATACTCCTCCACGGCCCTGTTCTAGTAAGTGTGATGTCTAGTGCCTTGGCAGCTTTGTGGGTTGGAGGACTGCAAACCAGGCTGAGGTCAATATAGATGATCAGTGACATATGGTCAGTTGAGCTGGGATTATCAAGGTGAATAATCAAATCGCCTAGGATGAGTAATGGACGGTCATGGTCAGGGATGGCAGACAGTAGTGTGAAGCATAATTATTAGGAGGCAGTAAGAATGAAAATGTCCGATTACTGGAAATGAGAATGCCCGTTCCACCTCCTCGTCCAGACAAATGAGAGGAATGGGAGAGTGCATAGTTGACGAGTGCAGTTGGGATAACTGTTTTCTGGCCGGATCCAGGTTTTAGTGAGAGCAAGTAGATCAAGGGTAGCTTGATAAGCCTATTTAGGGCTGTAAATGTTCATTAAGCAGTAGAAGTTTAGCCTCTTTACTGAAGTCAGATATCATTCTGCATTTCAGATGATGATAATCCTGTCATGGAGGACATCAGGGAGTTTCCGCCACCATTACCAGTTTTACACCAGGGTGATGGTAATATTGAGGATCTTTGTCTGCAAGTACAACAACAGGTACCCATGTTCAACTCGTTTCTTGCCAGAGGAGCTGCAGATGATTCGTTGCTGTTACCTGGAAATGACACTTGGATAGTCTTGATCCAAATGCTTTACCTGATCAACTTCTTCCAAAGGGTCTTGACACTAAAAGGCAACAGTACCTTTACAATGAAATTAGGGAATTTGTTGCAGAGGACAAACAAGGCTTGGTTTGCCCCCAGCCCCAGGTTCAGATGAATTAAGTGATTCTGGTGATGAACTGGTTTGTTAAGTGTGCTCAGGTCGAGGTCAGTTTTAAAAGAAAGGGTGTCTTTGTGCAATGAATGCCTATTATCTGCTGTAGATATGTTTATATTTGTCATTTCAAGTATACTATGCCAAAAGTGAAAGTTTTTAAAAGGATATAAAATAGTGGTTCAATCAGTATAAACTAATTGATGTATAGTACATAAATAACATGTTTAATTAACATGTTTAATATATTGTATATGTTTTTACTTGATGTGCATGTCAAGTATGTATCATATGTAATTAACAAACTTATAATGTATAATAGTAATTCCCCGTTAAAGTAATCACTGTACATTTTACTGTACATTTTGTCTAGGTCTGTACAGTTATTATTATTATTAGCAAAATATATCTTAAATATGTTTTTCATCAATACGATGTGTCGTTGAAGCCAAAATTAACCTTCTCCGTGTGAGTCTTCTGTTATTTACTCTAAAAATACTTCATAACTAACGAGTTAAAAACTTGCCGATAAGTAACACTCATAGAATGTGTTTACAAATAAAGACATACTGAATGTTCTGAATGTAATTTATGAGTGTTGTGTGATGCTTAGTGCCAAAGTGACCTTTTTTGTATGTTCATTAATGTTTTACTAAAGTAAAGTGATTCATTATCTTCATTATCTTCTGCTACTGTACTGCTCTGATTCAGTTTAGAATCCTCGTCTTTAAAGTGTTTTTTTTCTCAAAATTCCAACCCAAAAAATCCAACTGTTCAGCTGACCTTCGGCAATTATAATATTTGATAGGGACAAGCTTTGATAATAATGAAAACATATTTGAAAAGGGCTTGAAATAGGCTTTCAGATGGTATCAAAATCTCAAAAAGGTCAAATGTCACCATGTGAAGGGTTTTCCTAGATCCCATCACATACACAATGATAAAATCAGCTTTCTTGACTGCAGACTGACAATTCCACATCCCCGCAGGCAAGGGTGCATGAGCAGAAGCTGAATATTGTAGAAACCTCTGGTAGGTCGGATTTCCCCGCCTTTCTGGATAGTGTCTGTGGATACCAGTGCCAACAGAAATGCAGTGGAAGCACATAGCTTATGTGCTTCCACTACAATGGAAGTACCCTGGGGGGATTTGGTTATTTATCAAAAGCCTTTAAACTAGCACTTATTAATCCTCTGTTAAAGAAACCAAATCTTGACCCATGTGACCAAACCTTGATCCACTATGATCCTATTTTCAATGTATCATTTCTATGTAAGATTTTAGAGAAAGTCATGGCCCAACAGTGATGTTCACTACTGCATAAGAAACCCACATAAGAGAAATTCCAATCTGTGTCCCCGGCTACATCACAGCACAGAAACAGCCCTAGTAACGATAGTAAACAATCTCTTACTGCCCACCGACAAAGTATTTGTATCTTTGCTGGTTTTGCTTGACCTTAGTGCGGTATTTGACACTTCTGACCACTAAACTATAAAACAGACTAGAAAAATTGATCGGAGTCAATTTATCCTGGTTTAGATTATACCTGACAACCTTATCCTGGTTCAGATTATACCTGACCGACCACTATCAGTTTGTAAACGGGGTGGTGGTGGCCTAGTGGTAGGATACTTGCCTCTGGACCAAGAGGTCATGGGTTCGAATCCTACCTCCAGCACACCACCACTGGGTTCCTGAGCAAGACCCTTAACCCGAAATTGCTCCAGGGAGACTGTCCCCTGTAGTTAGGAAGTCGCTTTGGATAACAGCGTCTGCTAAATGCCGTAAATGTGAAACGGGAATCATCTGCATATGCGAAAGTAAAATATGTTGTGCAAGGTTCTGTCTTAGAACCTCTTTTATTTACTTTGTATTGTGGCTTTTAGGTAAAATTAGCTTCCATTGTTACGCAGATGACACACAGCTATACATCTCAGTCAACCCAGATTATAAACATAGTTTAAATAACTTTCATTTGCTCAGCACAGAAAAAGCAGACGTCTTTCTTCTAGGTCCAAAAACTGCCAGAAACAAACAGCCAAGTGTAATGCTTAATCTAGTTGGTTCCTATAAAAAAAATCTACCATGTCTCTGAATGTGGATGAAACAAAAGATATAGATATTGATGCCAAGAAATCACGCTGTGATCACTCTCCACTAAACATTGATGGCCCCTCAGTTGAGATCGTGCAGAACACTTTTCGAGTTCCTTTTTGTTCACACTGTGGAGAACCTGACATGGACCCTCAACATCAGCTCCATTACCAAGAAAGCCCAGAAGTATCTTTATTTCCTGTTGAGACTGAGGAGAACTCATCTCCCTTTACCAAACCTCACCACATTCTACAGAGGGACTACAAAGAGTATTGCAAGACCCTACAGAGGATAGTGAGAACAGCTGAAAAGATTCACATACCACTGACATTGTGAACAAACCTTGTTTCGCGTCTTTTCTCTAATTTCCTATCTGATGAAAGGTTAAGTAGTATATGGGTCTCCACTGCCAGGACAGGAAACAGCTTCTTCCCACCAGGCTGGCAGATTCCTCAATCAGAAAAGAGTAATCAAAACTGTACTTAATAATCAAACACACTCCTGAACACACATGCACACCGTTTGCTCCATAAAGATTTAAACCCCGATTACTTCTCCCTACTGAACTTCTTTAATCCAGTTGTTGCTATTAATGGCTATTTTGAACCATTATTTATTGCTTATCCTAGCCCATTGAACCATTATTTATTGCTTATCCTAGCCACCACCAACCCATACTTTTTTGCCCAAGAGAATAAGGTATAAAAGACAAAGAGATAGCATAACTACTTCATTTGATGGGCAGACATCATTACAGGAAAAAGAAAAATAAGAAAAGAGATTTCTTGTCTCTCTGTGTTTGTATCTGTATGTCAGTAGTTTCATTAGTTGGGGGGGATGTGGTACGCAAACCTTTTTGCCCACATTGCAGACAAAACAAGAAATGAGAAGACAAGAGGCAACTGGAGTGGTTTTAAGATATGTTGACAAACATCTTGCGGTGAAGATAAAACAATCAGTCACACTATTAAAATCACTGACAGGTGAAGTGAATAATGACAAGACTCTTCAGAATGCAGCAGCTTGGCTGGTCTTCAACCAACCTAAAAGGTCACCCCACTGCTAATTGACGTACACTGGCAACCCATGACTGCGCAAATTAAATTTAAGTTTGCACCCAGCTATCTTGGTCCTATCATTTAGGCTTAATGTTATTAAATTCGTCCATGCAAAAATGTGTTGGTTTTAAACTAATCCTTTGTGTAGGATCAGACTGATCCTGATTCACATAAAATCACATAAAAAAAAAAGTCACACAATGCCCGGAAGGCCAGGGCTAAGAGAGAGAGCTCTCTGTTTGGACAGCAGAGAGCTGGATTATCTGAACAGGGGGAGGTAGACACCTTAAGAGCCCCAATTTGAACCACTTAAAGGCTTCAGGACAATAAAACTTTTGCAGATAACACCAGTTCACCCTCTCTCAGGGACATTCTAGCAGACACACAGACACACACGCCCCACGCTGAGGCATTCCTAAGGAAGAGAGGAAACTACTTTCTGCTTTTCTGTTTTGTGTTAAAATCACTTAGTTCACAAGTTTGTTTTATATGATGACTATCCTGTGTGTAATCCCAATGTTAATCCTTTCCCATTTAACTACTGATGCTTAAAAAAACAAGACTATCGTGTATACTCAAGAAAAATTATAAGTCTAGAACTTTTGAAGATAGAAGAGTCATTCTTGGTCTCATAAGCGCTGGTAATGGTCACAATATCCATTTCACAAAAAAACATGTATTTAGGATTATAAATGTGAAATCCAGCCATGTAACTAGCACAAGTCATAAATCACAGAGCCATGTGGCCAAGAAAACAAAAGATTAACTGATTTTTGCTAAAACTTAAGAACATAAGCATTTGTAGAAGTCTGAATCGTGTGATTACCAAAAAGGGATAATAATATTCATGATGTTCACCCTTTTGGAAGTTTGTTTTGAATAATTATGGTAAAATTAGAACATGTACTGCAAGTTAGGCCATAGTTGGTGAACCATATTGATTTGTCTATCTGTTTGGTATCAACGTAACCAGCTGATCACAACAAAAACAAAACTGCAAGTTTCAATACAAAATTATGGACTGTGCAAAAGTTATGGAACCTTTCCACTCTGCTTCAACACCAAGAACTTCAAGAGCTCCAAGATTCATCACTTCTGACTTCAAGAACAATTAAAACTTCAAAACAACTCTGCAACTCTGAACAACTTCATCTCTTCTGAACTCCAAGAAGACCAAAGCCTGAAACTCTGCTCCCTCCGAACCAGAGTTTCAGGCTTTGGTCTTCTTGGAGACCAAATCTTGCACCAAGATTATCTCAATTTTGATAATCTTGGTGCAAGGTCTCGTGTAGTTAATAAATGTTGTCTTATTGTGACCAGCGATTCTTTTCTTGTTTATAAGGTGGAGTCACTTCATGGCTGATACGCACCTATACTCGTAAAGTAATTAAAATTGATCCAAATAATTCCCAATATCCAAGCAAAACTTTCAACGCAATTAAGAAGAGCTTTTTAAAGGTTAATTACTGTATTCCTCCTAAACAATCTCGCTGGACAAGTAGTTCACGCTGGATTACTTAATAGCCCTGTTTTGATATAAGACCCCTAAGTAATAAAGAATTAATCAAGTAATAAACAAATTGACTAATCAATTAATGAATATAGTGGTGAATCAGCCCTAAGCTAATTCCGACACATATTCTGGTGGAGAATCAATCAACTAAGCAAAATTTCCTACATTTGCATGACCTAGGAGTAACAAGTCATCTCAGTAAGTAATTCATTAATTTTTAACTGAATGCAAATCAGAAGTTTTATTCATCGGAAGTTATAATGAGACCCTGTCAATACACAGAAAATATTAGGCAGCACTTCCCAGTGGATCTTAACATTTTTAAGTATAAATATAATGACAACATTTTAATACCTATAAAAGAAATAATACTGTTACAGTGGAAAAGGACTACAGCATACATTGTTACTGAATATTGGTGAATCTGAATAACAAATATTCAGCACACTATGCCTCCTGATCTGCATAAAGCCTTTCAAGACTATGGTCATCCTAAACTATGCATAATTCATTGAATAACTTACTCTTAAGAGATTTAAATCCTATTAACTCCTATTGACATTAGACATCATAAAGTGCTTCAAGCAAGGCATTTACATGTTAATAATGTATTATTTTTGTGAACTGGTAGTGATGTTAATGCTACTGTCCATGTCAACCCTTTAAGAGATCATAAAGAAATCAAAACAGAAAATGAACTCTTGCAGGTTTGGACAGGGACAAAAAATTGCCCTTGGCATTTAATGGCTAAACACAATCGGCTGAATTCCAGCCACCAGTACACTACAGTACACTACAGAAAAAATTAATATTAGAATAAATACGAATCAGATTCATACAGATTCAAATACTGGGTGTATGTCAATGAGTTCGCTTAATCATTCCCAGATCTCTTGTGGAAGCCCAGTATTACTGAAATGTTCTGGATGACCATATAAATGTTAGTTAGTTCTCCTTTTCAGTAATAGCATCATGAGTCATGTCAATGCTCTAACCATGTGAATAATGAAAAAGAAATTAAAGACCCATACTTGTGACTCATGAATGAATCAGTCACTCCTACACTAATAATGCGCAATAGTTATTTAAAAAGTGAACAAAAAGACTTTACAAAGAATTTACGAACAAGAATTTAAAAGAATTTATGAACAAGCCTGTAAGTACCAATGAATAAAACTTCTGATGTGCATTCAGTTAAAAATGATTGAATTACTTACTGAGACGACTTGTTACTTCCAGGTCATGCAAAGGATTAGTTTAAAACCAACACATTTTTGCATGAACGAAATTAATAGCATTAATATTAAAATAGCAGAGATACAGGTGTTATACAACATCTTTATCAAGGGAACAATTATTCCAATATATGGCACAATATGGACCTAAGTCACTCACTGCAATGCAAGCTGAGTGTGCTGACAAAATAACATTAGAATAGTTAGCTGAAGCTGTGACTGCATTAAAGGTTTGCCTTGTGTGTAGGGATGGCAGAGCCATACACGGTTCCTTGGAGGAGCAGAGGGGACGAGTAGGAGCATAAGCCTAAATGATAGGACCAAGATAGCTGAGTGCAGACTTGAATTTAATTTACACAGTCATGGGTTGCCAGTGTACATCAATTAGCAGTGGGGTGACATGCGACCTTTTAGGTTGGTTGAAGACCAGCCAAGCTGCTGCATTCTGAAGAGTCTTGTCATACAAGCAGGAAGATTCACTAGGAGAGCACTGCAGTAATCGAAGCAAGATATAACCATTGCTTGTGTCGGGAGTTGTGTGGCATACTGAGTCAGGTATGTCCTGATTTTCTTGATGTTGTATAAAGCAAAGTGACATAACAGAGACAGTGACGTTGTCAGAAAAAGATTTTGTCATCCATCACGACACCCAGGTTTCTCACCACCTTAGAAAGTAAAAAGTGAAGGTGACCATTCTGTCATCCGTGAACACACCACAGCACACATTTGAACAGCACAAAATTCTTCCTCTGCATTTAACCCATGGGAAGGACAGGTATAGCTGTGTATCATCAGCACAGCAGTGCTGAGAGAAGCCAAGAGAGCAGATAATCAAGTCCAAGGAGGTGTAATGTCAAAGATACAGTTGCACATTCAGTTGCACCGATCACAACTTGGTGTAGCTTCTACCCACCTACCTACCACTGGAGAAGAGGCAGCCAGCTACTGTCAGGACAGTGAAGGAGTGGTCAAAGGAGGCCAGTGCAGCCCAAGTCGGTGTGCTCAAAACATCCTGAAGACCAGAGATGGTGCCTGGGGTCCAGTCCTTCATCTGGGCTTGGCGCGACTGACGAATAGTCGGTATGCTGGGATCAGCACGATGGACACATGATCGGAGTAGCCGAAGTGGGGGTGGGGCTCAGTGAAGTTTGTATAAACACAGTCCAGCGTGTTCGCCCACCTCGTCAGAGATAGTTCTCATACTGATTACATTTACTGAGAACTGACTTGAGCAGTCCGTGATTAAGGTCTCCGGTGACAACAAACAGCGTATTGTTAACGCTGGGTGGGATGTACACCACAACTATGAGCACGGAAGTTAATTCCTGCGGTGAATAAAATAGTCTGCATCTAACAGTCACAATCTATAGCAGCGATAAGCAGTGGCTCGAGATCAGCACAGCGTTCACACACCAGTCTTATGTAAACACACAGTCCTCCTCCTCCAAATGGTGTGTGCAGGGACTGAACTATGGCAGTCAATTTTAGCTAGCTGGTTTTGCCTTACAAGCACAAGGGACTCCCACACCCCTGTCCTATATATCTGCCACCTTGGACCAAGAGACTGCTTGCATTCAACAGCTATGACCACTCAGAACACAGACTGCCTTTCATCTTCCCTGACACTAGAAAGCTCAGCACGTCTTGTACCACCCAGCAATGGAAAAAACAAATAGAGGAATCCTTCTACCAAAGTGCCGCATTCCAAAAATGCATGCAGCATGAGCTAGGACCTTTTAGAATTTTTGCTATTTCTGCTGTGTCTTGTAGTTTATGAACCAGGATACTCAGACATCACATGGTTCTGATGGGAAATAGAAAGAACATAGTTAATTACTCCAACTTATATCAGATTCCACATAAATCCCAGCCCCCAATGTATTCCCCAAGTTGGCAGGAAGGGTGGGGGTATAGCTGCTTTATTTAAAGACACATTTCAATGCAAGCTGAAATGCTGTCAATCATTTCTACACAGTTGAACTTTCATTATAACTGCCGATTTCAGTATTAATGTTGACAATAATGACAGCGCTTCCAAAGAATTGTTTTGTTTGACACATTTTATCTGACACAGCATGTAACATCTATCAGTTTAACTCAAGTTTAAGGGCCTTTGAAACTATAGCACCTGTGAAGGCTACAATAATAGCTGGTTAACAGAAAGCACCAGGGTGGAACACCACAGTGGTAGCAAATCAAAAACAATGCAGAAAGTCAGAATGTTAATGGAGAAAAACTAAGCTTCACACTGATTGACTGTCTCTGTATTTATACCTCTGAGTTGAACAGGGCCAGGCAATCTAGTATTATGAATGAGAATATTAACCCCACCACTGCTCCTTACTGCCACTGTAGATAGGCTGAAAAATTCCCCTATGCAGCTCTCTTCACATCTTTCTTCCATCGTAAAATTAAAAATATCAGCGCCATCCAGTCAAGAGGCGACACAACAAAGTCTATAGTAACATCAGAAAAAATATGGCCTTTATGTTGGAATTTACTACTATTGATTACAGTTCTTAGAGAAACAGTGCTGTACCTGTCTACTTGCTGTCTCGACACTGTATTGTGTCCAAAATTCTGCAAATTGTGATCAGCTCTCTTCTATCAAGGATATTTTAGCATCACTAAAAACAGGTCCCTCCTGAAAAAGGTGAAACCTGAGCCCCTCCACACTTAACTATTACAGGCCTGTTTGAAGTATCCCATTCAAAGACAGGGCGATTGAGCCGTAAAAATGATTGAGAAAGTTGTTTTCAACCAAGTCAGTAATTCATTTCATTCAAATAGCTAGTATGATGACTTTAAACAAGGTTCTGTCAACACCATAGCACTGAAACAGCTCTGACAAAGGTCTTAAATGACATTTGTTTGAATACAGACTCCAGTTAGATAACTGTCTTGGTATTACTAGATCTTAGTGCAGCTTTTGATATGGTCAAACTTAAAATACTGATGGGCATTTTTTCTGGCTCTCGAGAACGTTCGTCAAACGAAGGGATAATTTTGTCTCTAGACACCTATAAATCAGAGAATGCTGCAATGCCATATGGATTACCAGATGGATCCAATCCTTTTGTTACAGCTATGCAGATGACACTTAGATCTATCTAACTGTTTCTAGCTGAAATTCTGTGTGTATACTTCAAAGAAGTAAATGCCTGGATGCAGCAAATTTTCTTAAGTTAAATTAAGACAGAGATAGTTTGGTTTGAGAACAGTGAAGGAAGATTGCTACTCAGTGAATATCTGAAATCTAGGAAAAACAAAACACCATGCCAAAAACCATTATGTAATCATGAATGGGGATCTTAGTTTCAGTGATCACATTTTAGTGATCAAGTTGTAATTAAATCAGCATTCTGGCATCTGTAGCACACAGCTAATGTCAGAAGTTTTGTGTCAAAGGAAGATTTGGGGAAACTCATCCATGCCTTTATATCCTGCAGGATTGACTACTACAATGCTTATCTTATTGGCTTCCTTAAAAAGACCATTAGAAAGCTACAAAATTAAAAAAGCTACTTTTTAAATTTTTTTAATAAAAAAATAAAAAAAGTAAAAGAAAAGAATTTTCTGTAGCTGCTTTTCCCACACTTATTGAGGTATCGATAACATTCCAACTCTGAAATGTACGCCTATTTCCGGTTCAGTGTGCTTGTATAAGAATAAGCAATCGGGGGGACAAATTCAGTTCAGAATTGTGTGGGTCAATCACCTCAGGAATCAATACAGAGAGTGTGTCAAACTTCATAGGGCTGTCCCATCTCAGGTGTGGTAACAAATTTTGCAACAAACCCAAAGGTTGGGTGCCTCCCTTTATGTCCAAAAATTTTGCTCCAACTGTGCTGATGGACAATGTCCAAAAATTTTCTTTTGGTTGAGACTCCAGCAGAATGAGAATGAGAAAGAGTGTCCCCATTCATCACTAGAGGTTGTGGGCTTAAATCTGGCTTAGGGCAAAAGTTGTATTAGCACTCCGCTCATTGTGTCCTAGCAAGCACCACAGGTAGTGTGTCAAAACTATGCAAAAGCCTAGCAAATATATCCCCTAACACAGGTCCACAGTTTGGATGCCCATATGCATAGGGCTGCCGCTCCTCCCCTGGCTGCGAGGAGAAGGCGGGGTGAAGTGGAGGAGAGGACCCACCACCCTTGATTTTTACCAGCACCTAAACCTCACAATCAATAATCTCAGTGGCACCTGAGGGCAGTCCATTAAGCTACCGATTCTTTGTGTGAAGCAGTTCGCACCTCATACTAGACAAAACCCAGGTACTGTTGTTAATTTGAATTAAAAATTAAAAGTGCTTCACAACCCTAAAAATAACATGAAAGTAACTTAACCAAATAGTTAAAAAATAACTTGCATGAACAGAAAATTCTGTTGATGTGTGTAGTGACATGTGTGTCTTCTCACCGATAAGTAAAAAAAAAAAAAAAAACACACTGCTTTAGTCCACCCATGTCATTGCAGGCATTATCTATCACATGGTCATGAACTGAAATAAATGTACTTGCATTCAGCCAAATCAGCAGTACTGTTAGACTCTACTTGCGCTGGCACAAAAATAGCGCCCAGTGTGTGTAAAAGTATGTGGCAAGTATGATTTGACAGTGTTGAGTCATGCCTAAAATAAAATCATGCTCTCTCTCACACATCCCTGACATGTGCTGGGCCAATCTGTTCTTTACTGCTAACGAACTTAAGGTAAAGCATTGAATACACAGCCTTACATATATCACATGAGTTCTCATGATCATTCTCTTACCAGCTGTTCAGACTTCACACAGAAGAGGTGCACTGTCTTGGCGACATTTTTGGCCACAGCAACAGTCAATCCGGGGTCTACCAATGCTATATTCAGCTCACTGCAAGACCACACAAACATCTGGGTTTGTCTAAAGACATGACAGCCACTTATCATACAATCAGTTCATAACTATGTCAATTCAACAAAGTTACTGTACTACTCTGTCAACAGTATTGTATCTACCAGTTAAGGGAAGGAAACAAAAAGCTAAATTAACTAAAGTAACACAATGTCAACCTAAATTCTTAAAAATACAACCATATAACCAAAACAATATTTATCATAATGTTACATGCTACATAACATGAATTACATAAATTTCAGGTTCTGATGCCCTCTCCGTAAAAATAATTACCAAGAATCCACAGTTAGGTATATTTCTAATCAGATTGGCTACCTAGGTAAAGATGGGTAAGAAAGGTCACTAAAACCCTGTCTTTATGGTTCATTAGTTCAATATAACACTAAGAATATGATAAATGTAGGTAGGTTTGATCTGAATTTATTTTGTATTTTTATCAAAATGTGTTAAAACAAATCACAACAATTTGCATTTTGTATTGGCTACTTGCTGTCTGCATTCAGTACTTTTTGTAACAGCAGTGAGTCCACTCCTGTAATTATTAAGAAGACTGGAGAATAGACAGAATACAATCTCAGACACCTCCACTCCACAATACAGAATCACTACAGATCCTCCAAGCCAAGGAACTACAAAGATATTCTTATTTTTCATAGGGTGCCAAAATTTATGAAGATGTATACTAGTGTAAGTCAACCATTGGCACAAACCTGGCAATGGTTTTGATGATAGCATCAATCTCATCACTGGAAGGTGGGCTATGTCCCCCTTGTGGGAACACCAGGTTGATGGGATCAAACAGACGCGAGAGTGATTTGGAGAGGTAGGCTGCTTCATATGGCTGAAGGGAGTTCTTCAGTGCTTTCTCTGGGCTAGAAAAAAGCAGTACCAAGCTCAGGTCAGCAACATTTACATCAATGATTTGATCTATCTTAGACAGGTAGTTAATTAAGTGATTTATTAGATCTGATAATAGACTAAAAACGTGTTTGGTGTGACTTTTCCTAAATATGATGGTGTACTTTTAAACTAATAAAAGACATGAAGCTCACATGACGTTTCCACTTATAATAAGAAAAACCCCTTCGGTATGTTTGCAGATATAATCAAACTTTTGCATGCAACCCCTAATAATCAAACTCACATAATTAAACAGGCATTGTGAATGCAAGCAGAAGTGCAAGAAATGGAAGAAGTCTACTTCCAAAAGTTCTAGTACAATGTCCATTAAATAACCAGGAAGGTTCACATGCCAACAAAAGCCAGTGATGGGGGAAGACAATGTCGTCTTCTTCATGGATAGCAAAACATAATATTTCTGTAGCACTTCTGTTGTTTGGTTTAGTTTTGTGTAAGAAAAATGTATTTCGCACAATTCAGAAATAAAGGCCACCCATGCTGTGTATATCACATCCTGTTTAAAGAGTTTGAATGGCAAATGTGAACTCCCAGCAACTCATTAGAAAATGTAATACATTTTCTTGTTCTTATAAGGGTAAGACAAAACAATAAGCATCCAAGAAAAATGACATGAGGTTCCCAAGGGGCTTGCTATTGGGAGTGACCATATATATTACCAGTTTTTAAAAATATCTAGCTGTATTGTTCAGTCAGTATAGCTGACAGTTCTGGCTTGTGGTATTGCATTGGTTGTTTAATTATACCTGCTGCCTTCTTTATTTAAAACATATTTTTCCATTAAATCTGTTGTAACCTTTTGTAAAAATGTAATCATCCATGTTTTAGTCACTTGAGTAAGCATGCATTTTCAGACTCACTCATAATCTCGATCAGTATTTGTGAAGAGATCTTGAATGTCATTTTCGGATGTTGTCAGATCTAACTCCAGGCCTGAGCCACTGCCCACTGGTACCACCTGTAAGTTGCAACTATATTGCTGCAGCCGTTTCCACAACTCATTATACAGTCTCAGGAGCTTAGGGAACTCTCCCTCCAAAGCCTGTTTTACAAATGTGGAGGCTAAAGAAAAAAAAAAAAAGAAAAAAAGAAGGAAAAAAAAATGAGAGAAAAGGAGACAGGAGTCAGTACTCAAAAGTAGGTTTTTCTTTACTGTCTTCTTCCTTTGATCAACAGATGTAGCAGTATGTAAAGAGATGAAAACAAAATAAGCAAATTAAGCATAATATTAGAGAAACCTAACCCTTAATAGCTTGGTAATAATTACATAATTAAATTATAACTCAGGTAAGTAATGATATTTTTATTTGCAAGATTTTACCTAGGTGCATACAAAAAAAATCATTTAAAAGAATGACCAATTATTAGTTAATAGTAATGTTTATTAGTTACAGTGGGTAAAATTGAACATGTCACCAATTGTCTAAGTAAATAGATTTCTAAAGGTGCTTTTGACATGAAATTTTCAGCAGATGTCGGTAATAACCCATCCAATCCATACACACAAATAATGAAACCATAGATGTCCATAAATTAAGTTATGTTTAATAAAATGGAATGACACAGGGAATAATTATTGAACACATGAAGAAAGAAAGGTGCTAAAAGTCATGACACCAGCTGAAATCTACCAGTAATGGGAAAGAAATCCTGCTGCTTAGTGCAAATTAATTCCAGCTGGTGCAGTCCCAACTGATTAGGGGTGTAACGGTACAGAAAGGTCACGGTTTGGTTCACACTATAGTTCTGACACCACGGTTCGGTATGGTTCGCGATACAGCGAAGTTAAGCAACAAAAAGTTCTAAGGAATGAGGCTTGGTTTGTTTTTGTTTATTTTAAATAAACAGCAGTGTATTAACCAGTAAACACACTCTTGCTTATATTTTCATGTATGTGTAA
>JBBJLS010000023.1:1514179-1527193 GCA_037577275.1 Bryconaethiops microstoma
TCTCCTTCTGGCTTCTCTCTAGTTCAAGCTGGCTCCATACTTTCAATTCGTATCTCCCTCTTCACTTCGTATTCTTCACTCTCTTCCTCCTTTCGTCCACCACTTGTTCTGTTTCTGCCTCTCTCTCTCTCTCTCCCTCTCTCTCTCTCTCTCTCCCTCTCTCTCTCTGTGACATGCTGGCTTCTTCTGGCTGGCTGTCTTCTTTCACTCTTTATCTTCTTCTTCACTCGTCCACTCGTCTTTCTCCCTCTCCTCAGTCACACACTCAGTGTCTTGCTCTCGTGTTCCTCACCCCAAGGCTGCAGATGTTTTCTGAGCTTTGAAAAAAAAAAAAAAAAAAGGAAGTTCAGACATGCTTTGCATTTTTAGACCCCTTTGTGGAACTTAGCTGGCGGTTCTCAAAAAAAAAAGGTTATTTATTTTTCACTTGGTTTTGAAGAAGCAAGTGTCCTTCTGACCCCACCCGGAGACTCTGATATGTTTGTTGTTGGTTTTTTCGTTTCATTAAATCCCACAATTTGTGAGCGATACTGTTCCAAGATATGAAAAGGGCTAATTCTGGCTGGCAAGTGTGAGTGATATATTATTCTTTTCTGCCCGTTTCTCATCTGACCTACGCATCCAGAAGAACTCTGGTGCATCTGGCAGTTAGATTTTGTCAGAAGCTCTGTGGAGAGTCTTCAAGGAAGATTCATTCTCTGGGTCCATGTTGTGTGCAGCTTCAACGCCTAAAATGGCTGCTCTTGAAGCTCCAAAGGACCTGCAATGCTCTGTGTCTGTCAGATGAAAGCCTTACAACTTTCACCCCATTAGCCTGGCGTGGTGTAGATGGAACTGACGCGAAGGGAAGACACGATTGTTTCCTTTCCTTCCCCTGATTTCTTTCTTTTTCTCCTCCCCTTCCTTTCAGCAGGCCTTTTTCCCGCCCTGCAGCCCTAACGGATTCTCCTGATATACATGTCAAGGAGCTTGGCATGGGGTGCAACTTTGTTCAGAGTTCCTCGCAAGTGCCAAAAACAGATCAGGGTGGAGCGATTCATGAGGCTGTAACCCGAACTAGAGATACAATGAGTGGGACAAGCCCTTTTCAGAGGACTCGTTCAGAAAGGAGGTTGAAATGGACCTCTACCCTTACACTTTGAGGCCAGGGGTGATGAGCTCATGTATCTCTGTGCTCACCTAGAAGGAATTTAAACCATTCAGGATTCTTATGCCCCCCACACACCCCTCCCCTCGGTATTAATGAAATATTCACAGGTAGTCTTAGAGACCCTCCTGCAGTAACACTGTCTTCGTTTTTGTTCAGTAAACCCAAACTGCAGACCAGGTATCATTGCTTCCGTGTCCCTGACTGTCTTACAGCCCAAGCGGCTGAGCTGCTGAAATGTAAGAGGTCAGCTTGCCTTAAAGCAAGACTGAGGTTTCTTTTGGAACCCTGGCATTTGGTTCGTTTGAACAGATCTCAAGGACTTCCGTGGAACATGGGACACCTACTTAATGCTGAACGAGCGTAATGTTCATGGACATCGGTGCCTCTTAATGCTTTTTTGGTGTAACCTTTTAGAAATCCCCTCTCAGCCCGTGTGCTGATGTACCGTCCTGCCAAGGCTAAAAGATTCCACAAAACTATGCAGATTTCAAAAGAGCCAGTGCCTGCACTGTAGTTCTTTAATTCTCTTGGGAGTGTGCACAAAATAGTCCTGTCCTTGCCACCCAGAAGCTGTGAGGCGACTGCGCTCAATTCAAGGAAGCGCATCAGCCGTTTTTGTTGACCAGAAAAAGAAATGCCCTAAAGTACACTTATATGTGTGGCATTTCCTGTTTGTGCATTTATATATGTGTAGTGATTGTAGTTGATAGCTGATTTATCTGATTTATCAGATTTACTCTAAAGAAAGAATTTACCCATTTATGAAGCAGTGCTTTTTAATATATTTGTTTGAGTGGAAGAAAATAAGCTTTGCAAGAATGTATTTATTACTTTTAGTAATTCAATAACATTATTTTCATCACGTGAACTGCTATACCTAAAAAAAAAAAATATATATATATATATATATATATATATATATAAAACTATATATAATATATGTATAGGAGAATGATATATAGGGGATATATTGGAGAACTACTGCTTTTAATAGGTGCAACTGATCCTGCCAATATCAGTGGTGTGTTTTTGTGTAAATGATACTTCAGACTCAATATACTGTGACAAATGTACAATTGTAGTAGCTAGAAATGACTTTTATCAAGAGTATAATCTAACAAATGTGCCATCTAGAAGATGTGTTTGAAGGGGGCTACTGCAGGGCTTCAGCCTGCACAACTATGGATGGTTTGGTGAGGGAGGTTTAAAACAGAAAAAAAAATCGTGTTGCAACCATAATGTATCTCATCTGCAATACTGAAGCCTTTCACAATTGTGCTTCGAACATATCCCTGTTGTACAGTGAAACATGCTGCTTCTCCAGGGAGAGATCTCCACGAAATATGTCGGAGATTTGTGTCATGGTGATATGAATCTGCTGAAAATGGCAGGCCTCCATATTTTAATGAAAAAATATTGACCCAAAAGACAAAAAAAGCTAGACATAATCACACTTCGTAGGGTCTGATAATAAGTCTTTGTTGCTGGACATTGATTAGTTCTGCCACCGGGTGCTCTCAGGGCACAAGGCATAATTATGCCACCTCCAAGTGATGGGCCCATAATCCTTCATGTTTGCATGGCAACCTCGGGGCCCAGAGTAGTCTTCATCCCTCTCTGGATTCGCTCAATCTTATTGCAGAAGGGCTTGATGCAATCTGACGGAATTGTCTGATGTAAATACGGAGACACACTGGTGTTCTCCAGCTGCGGCTTATCCCAAGGTAATAAAAAAATGGAACAAATCAGCCCATAATCCCTCCTCAACTGTTGTTCTTGGAACAGGCCGTCCATTGACCAAAAAAAAAAAAAAAAAAAGGATTCTTCATCTTTTGTGTCATGCATTGTCAAAATTCAAGACTGTGTTTTCTTAAAGTGTGATATGCAATTTTTATGTGATTTTTCTTTTCTTTTTTCTTTGAAATTTACAGTCTTCTGAGCTTCCTGCAGGAAAATTTTCTTATTCCATCTCTTTCTTCTCTCTCTCGCTGTCTCTCTCCAGCTTTCCCTGATTTTACAGGGAGGCCTTAGCAATGGAGGTGCTACAATGTGACGGCTGTGATTTCCGTGCAGACTCCTACGATGAGCTGAAGGCGCACATACAGGATGTTCACACTGCCTTCTTGCAGCCCACGGAGGTTGGGGATGGGTCACCGCAACAGTCAAGGTCCAATTCCTTAAATTCCCTCAGTCACACAGAGGAAGATGAGGAGGACCTCACGAATAACGAATATGAGTTGCCACACAAGGAAGCAGGTGCCTCATAATGGTGTCTGTGCTTTATTGCATGTCACATGCCACATATGAAATCAGTGTTTACTTGTAAAAATGATTTTTGATGACCTTGTCATTGTCGTTGTGTATTTTTATTTTTGTGATTACACAGCATGTACTAGCAAATTAAATTACTGTAGAATAGATGACATTTCTCATAATGTGGCCTTTAATGGCTCCCACATAAAGAGATTCATGGGACAATTTTTGCCCCAAGCAAATATGAAAATAAATAGGGTGCAAGATAAATAAGTGTTTTTCTCTGTTTATGTTTTCAGGCATCAACTCCTTTGACTCAGACTCGGGGCACTTGTCAAGTTCAAACCAAACAATATACAACCAGTCCACCAAGACAACAAACACATTTTTCCAGTGCAAGTTCTGTGTTCGCTACTTCAGATCAAAATCCCTACTTGATGAGCACACTAGGAAGGTTCATGGCATTGCAGGAGGAGCTTCTCCAAGTGATTGCATTTCACACAATGCTTCCAAGCAGTCAACCTTCAATGTTAAAATGCGAGATGGTGTAGAAAAGGTGTACTCCTGTCAGTATTGCACATACAAGTCCCCTCGCAGAGCCCGGATCCTCAAACATCAGAGGATGTATCACAAAGACAATTTGTTGGGAAATTCAGATTCTCCTGCTGAAGCAGAAGCTGAAACAGGGTCTCCGGATATGGACTCTGATGCCTTGTCTTCAGAAGAACAATGTGAGGAGACTCCAGATGTTCTTACAGAACGTAGTGTTCTAGAATCCATGATCAAACCCCAAACCAGAGAAGGTTTCAGCTGTGAGTGGTGTGGTTTTCAGACCTTGCAAAGACAACGGTTATGTGATCACATGATGAAGAAGCATCGCAACATGGTTAAGATCATGGTATCATTGCAACAGCCCAAAGCAGAAGGAAGTGCAAGGTCCTCCAAATCTGCTTCTCCTTTATCACCACGAAGTACTCCAACGTCCAACTTATTATCTAATGATTTAGGTGGAAATGAAGGATTCTTAACAAACATCTCATCTTTGAAGGGGACTCCATCACTGAAGTCCACATCAGGGATGCCAAATTTTCAGTATTCTCAAATCACCACGAAAGTACCCAACAGCACAGGGTCTTCCATACTGTCAGAGAGATCAACTTTTGCAACATCTGACATATCTAACTCTGCAGTAGACTTGGAATCCAGCATTCTGAATGACTCTAGAAGCAGCTCTGATGGTGAACTCTGTGACATGGATGATCCTAATTACACTGGCCCATTGTCAGCTGGGGATTCAACTAAGCTGCTTCTGTCAGAGGAGGATAATAAATTGCTGGAGACTAAAGGGATTCCAATCAGAAGACATCTGAATATGTTTCAGTGCCCCTTCTGCTCCTTCTTGACAACGCATCGCAGGAGCATCTCTCGCCATATAGAGAACATACACTTATCTGGCAAAACCACATTGTACAAGTGCGATGAGTGTCCGTTTCTTTGCACCAGTCCTCTAAAACTTGGAACACACAAGCAGTGTCATGGTGGTTCTTCCTCTGAATGGGACACCATGGACCTAACCAATGAAAGCCACGATGGCCAAAATGAAGACTCAGTCAATGGAGGGAATGGCAGCTCTAAAATGAACGGGAAGAAGCCCACTGCTGTAGAAGAGCAGCAAAATTCTCATCATTGCAAACTCTGCAACTTTTCCACAACAACTCTGAAAGGCTTGCGCGTCCACCAGCAACATAAGCACTCATACTGTGATGAGATTCAAGCTACAAGTCAAGAGGGCTCATCAAATGAGCAGCAGGACTCTGAGTCTGAATCATACAGCTCATTAAACTTTGTGCAAAAAACTCAAACATCAATCCTTGGATTTTCTTCCAGAAAGCACCTTATTGGGAAGACAGCCAGGAAGTCTATCAATGACTTGCCTCTGGATCTGTCACCTGTCAAGAAGCGAACAAGAATTGATGAAATTGCAAATAACCTTCAGAGTAAGATCAGTCAGAGTCAACAGCATGAGGATGTAATAAACCTTGAGGAGATGGAGGATGACGAAGAAGAAAATGAAAACCACATTGATGAGAAAAAGGACAGAGAGAATTCTGAAATTCAAAGTCAGCGTTTCACCTATAATACACAGCGTCTGTACATTAGGAAATCTGGTGGTGCTCAGTCAGAGCGTGGTGTTGGCAAGAGGAAGCGTAGCCTACAACCCAAATTAACCTCAAGAAACATTCCAATCCAAGTTACTGTCTCTGATGATGAGGACAACAATTTCAGTCTGTCCCTAGAGTGTAAAGATATCCAAGATCAAAGTGGTCTAGAGAGCAGAGAGACATATCAAGAGAGCATTGACTACACGGATGATCCTGGCAACCTTTTCTATTGCAAGCACTGTGAATACCAGAACAAGTCTGCCCGCAGTGTTAGCACCCATTACCAGCGAATGCATCCTTACATTAAGTTTAGCTTTAGATACATTCTTGATCCTGAGGATCAGAGTGCCGTCTTTCGATGTCTAGAGTGTTTCGTAGAATACAACAGCTTCAGTGACTTACACCAGCACTACATGGATCACCATCCCGAAGCAAGCAATGTTCTCAACTTTAACCAGCCCGATTTGGTGTACACATGTCGTTTCTGTTCATACACCAGCCCAAATGTGAGAAGCCTGATGCCTCATTACCAAAGAATGCACCCTTCAGTAAAAATCAACAATGCCATGATTTTCTCAAGCTATGTGGTTGATCAGCCTCAGAAGGGAACAACAGAGTCACAAACACTGAGAGAAATCTTAAATTCTGGGCCCAAGAGCTTCACAACCTCTGCCTCAAGGTCTTCATCAAGTCCATCCCTCAAAAATATGTGCAAGACACCTGACTCAGGCGTGGACTCTGAAGTCTTTAGGGAAACTCTTGATGGTAATGTTGTAGTTTATGACTGTGACTTGTGTTCCTTTGCAAGCCCCAACATGCATTCGGTGTTGGTTCACTATCAGAAGAAGCACCCCGAACAGAAGGCATCATACTTTCGCATACAGAAAACAATGCGGGTCATATCAGTAGACAGAGCGCAGTCGTCAGCCAACTCAACTTTTAACTTGTCTAGTACCCCTAAGCCGTCCAATGTTGCTTTGTCCTTGGGTGTGGACGAGGAGGTCTTCTACTGCAAACACTGTGTTTATAACAATCGATCTGTGGTGGGTGTTCTTGTCCATTATCAAAAGCGGCACCCAGAAATCAAGGTTACAGCAAAATACATAAAGCATGCTCCTCCTACGCCCGGGCTGATGAAGCTTATGGAGGAGCTGCAGATTGCACCACCTAAACATTTCATGAAGCAGTTCAGTGCCAATTCAATTGATGGATTGAACAATTTGCACCCGAAAGGAGCAGCAGACAAAGGAGAAGGTGAGATGCTTTTTTTCTGTCAGCACTGCGACTATGGGAACCGAACTGTGAAAGGCGTACTGATTCATTACCAGAAGAAGCACAGAGATGTAAAGGCAAATGCAGATCTGGTTCGGAGGCACACTGCTGTGGTTCGCAGTCAGAGAGAAAGGGCACAGATGAACCAAACAGGAAGCTCCACATCCACTGCGACCTCAACAAATGACACAGAAAAACCTAGAGTGCTTCGGTCTTTAAAGTGCAGGCATTGTGCCTACACATCTCCTTATGTGTATGCCTTGAAAAAGCATCTAAAGAAGGATCATCCTACTGTGAAGGCCACGGCCATGACCATTCTACACTGGGCTTATCAAGACGGTATCTTGGAGGCTGGTTATCACTGTGAGTGGTGCATATATTCCCATGCCGAACCCAGCGGGTTGCTCATGCATTACCAAAGACGACACCCAGAGCACAATGTTGATTACGCGTACATGGCAAGCAAATTGTGGGCTGGTCCTGATACTTCCATCTCCAGACAAGTGGGGAACTCTGAAGCAAAGCATTACCAATGCAGAGATTGTGCCTTTGAGGCTTGTTCCATCTGGGACATTACCAGCCATTACCAAGCTGTTCATCCATGGGCTGTCAAGGGAGATGAGTCGGTTCTCCTTGACATCATCAAAGGAAATCCAACAGCAGAAAAACTGCTCCCTCAGATAGGAAAAGGAAATGTTCCAATGCCCAGTCCATTTAACAGCCACCAGTCTGATGAGGTTACTGTGGAAGTTGGAAAGTCAGGACCTGAACGTCAGAACCTTCTTTCTTTCTCCACCACCTCCTTGATATCAAACAATCCATACCAGTGCACTGTGTGTCTGTCTGAGTACAACAGCCTTCATGGTCTTTTGACCCACTATGGTAAAAAACACCCAGGCATGAAAGTGAAGGCTGCAGACTTTGCACAGGAAGCAGACATTAACCCTAGTTCTGTTTACAAGTGCCGACACTGTCCATATGTGAACTCACGCATCCATGGGGTTCTCACACATTACCAGAAGCGGCATCCACTAGTCAAAGTCACAGCAGAAGACTTTGCAGATGATATAGAGCAGGTGAAAGACTTGGTGAATGAAGGAGATGAGCGATCCAAGAATCAAAGGCAGGGATATGGTGCCTACAGGTGCAAGATGTGTCCTTACACTCATGGCACGCTTGAAAAACTGAAGATTCATTATGAGAAATATCACAATCAGTCAGTTTCAGACATGTTCATGCCAACGAATATGCAATCTCCATCTAACAAAGAGGACACTGTGGCTGAGTGCAGTACTACAAGTGTTACGGAGGTCTCTGAAGTCTGCGACTTTGACCTTACCCTCTCAGAATTTGTGAAGGGAGAGAAGCACACTGTGTTCAAATGTCAGCTTTGCAAGTACTTCTGCTCCACCAGAAAAGGTATCGCTCGACACTACCGTATCAAGCACAACAATGTCCGAGCACAGCCAGAAGGCAAAAACAATGTCTTCAAATGTGCCCTTTGCTCCTACACCAATCCCATTCGCAAAGGCCTGGCTGCTCACTACCAGAAACGACACGACATTGATGCATACTACACTCACTGCCTGGCTGCATCAAAGACTTTGGGAGAGAAGCCGAGCAAAGTAATGGTGCCCTTGGCCTCTGAAGATGATGGGCCCACGATGAGCGATGAGCTGAGGGAGGCAGTGGACCGAAGGAAGTGCTCGCTGTGCTCCTTTCAGGCATTCAGCAGGAAAAGCATCGTCTCACACTACATCAAGCGTCATCCAGGAGTTTTTCCTAAAAGGCAGCACTCCAGCAAGCTGGGGCGTTACTTCACTGTGATTTACCCCAGGGAACCAGAGAAATCGGCTGTCGCAGAGGACGTCGAACTAGTAGAGGTAAAATCGGAAGCTGAGCAGCAGAACGACGTGGACTGGTTACCTTTCAAGTGTCTAAAGTGCTTCAGGCTGTCCTTCAGCTCAGCAGACCTGCTTGTAAACCATTACAACAGCCATCACGGCACAGAGCTGAAGCAGGATTTCGTCACCATACAGAGTCCGGTGGAGGACAATGCTGAACTCTACCAGTGTGCTCACTGTGAAATCAAATTCCTGACCCTTCCTGAACTCAGCAACCACCTAACAGACCACAATGAAGAGTTTGAGAAGAGAGCTATGCATCAAGATAAGAGGAAGCATCTTCAGAGTAAGCAAAAGATCACAGGGCCAGCTGAGACAACTAAAGAAAAAAAGGTGAGCTGCTTGAAATTTTCCTGTCATTCTTCACTAGATACCGTTTTGCACAAGTTTCAGTGGACTCTCACTTCCAATGTGGCATGAAGCAACACCAGTGTATACATGTCCTATAAATGAAACAGAATTTTCATACTCATAAGGTCCTTTAAAATCTGGTCATATGCAAAAGTTTTCGCACCCTTGGTAAAAAGGCATGTGCTGCTGATTTTTTATTTTATTTTTGCATTAACAGAAAATGTGAGCTACGTTTTGCAGAACAATGCCCAACTGAAGTAGAGGATCCCCTGTAGTTGATGTGTGTACTTGTACCATGTAATTTGACAGGGAGTGTCTTTTGCACGCACCTGTACCTTAACAGGCACATTCCAGAACAAAAAGGGGGCTATGGACAAGGCTAATCAAATGAATTGTAAAATGTAATTATAGTAGCTTCCCTTTAAATGGTCTTGACATTAATGTTGTTTGCGGAGCCTTTGTAAGTGGTTAAGTGGACTATCTCTGATTGCATCTCGTGTTTAGCATTCATTAGTTATCAAAGGTTTTTGATGACCCAATTATGAATAACATAGAAGTTACATAGAACATAGAATGTTAGTCCCGTCTGCATTTGTTCTGAAAAACAATTGCACCAATAGATACTAATGGCACAAATTTTGTTAGCTTCATTTAAATTGCAGCTCTATACTAAATCTTAACCAAGGCCGTGGCGTGTTGTTTCCTCATTGGTCTTTCAGATGGATGGCCAAGCTGATAAGGCTCCGATTGGCTACAGATGCAACTTCTGCGTGGAGATGCACCCGACCCTTCGAGCCATCTGCAACCATCTAAGGAAGCATGTGCAGTACGGGGAAGTCAAGGAGGGCCATGTGAAGGTGATGTGGTCCTGTACACGTCAAACTATAGACATATCCTCCATCCTGTTCAATCAGAGCCAGGGACCCTTACAATACAAGTTATCATCTTAAATGAGCTGAATGCATAGATTAGCCCAAAGTTAAGCCTAATCTGCAGTTTTAACTCTTAGAAGATGATTCCCTGCTCCTTTACATAACCACCTCATCCGTTAGCAGCAACATTCATTGCTGTTTCTTGTCCGATCAGGCTCAAAGCTTTTGTTTTTGTGCTCTCCGATCCTGCTTTACTGCAGTAACAGTATGTCATAAACACCATTTGGAGGCCATTTCAGCCTTTCTGTGCTGAGCCTCCTCCTCAGTTGTCTCTCGCTTTTATTTGGATGGTTAAACGGCCGTATTCAATTAAAGGTGAACCCTCTGGAGTGTTACTTTAGGGCCAACGATATATAGAGAGCGAACACAACATCATGTCAGTCGTGCCAGGTTCTTGTGTGTGAATGTGAATGCGATTGTGCGGAAAAACCTTGAACTTGGAGAAAAGTTTTGGTGGCCTTGTCCTTTGGGTCCTGTTTTTGTACCACAAGTGTGGAGCAGTGGATTCGTTTTTCTCCCCTACTCATTCCTGTTCAAAAAGTACAGCCACAGTTCGAAAAGACCTTAAGATCAGTCTGAGCTGCATTACCAGAGGTGACCGCTTTTCATTCAGGTGATTTTTAAACAGCCATTTAAAAAAGAGTTAGCTGATTCCATTACCTTCCCTATCATTTTTGCAAGGATTTAGAGAACCTTGAATGCAATCATTGCAACCTCCCATCTTTGTGTTCCCTATCCTGAGCCAGTTCTGTGGCCTGATTGCTTTTGTGTGAAATGTAATGGATTTCTCAACTGCCCACAAACTCACCTTTTCCCAGTATATTCTACTTTATTTAGGGGTGGGGGCGGTAGGCTTTACTTTATTGACCCACATCTTTTTAAATAAAGTTCCTCTGCGTAGAAGTCCATTCGGTGTCTTGCTTCCGGTTTTGTTTATTACGACCCCTGCCCAGTCTCAGCAGACACTGTGTCAGCCCCCACCCCCCAGTTTCGTTTTAAGAGAAAACAAGTGAGGTAGTCCTGGTCTGTAGCCCGGACAGGAAAGAAAGCTTGGCTTTCAGGGCAGCGGCCAAGTGACTGAGCTATTAGTATTCTAGTGTGGGTGCTGGCTTGGCTCTGAGGATTTAGCGCTTCGTCCCATCACGGAATAGCCAAGTGAGGCTCAGCTGTTGCACACTAGAGGGCAGCGATGAGGGAGAGAGGGATACCGCCACAATAATGAATGGGATGCCATGGTGTTATCCCCTAACCTTTCTAGGTCTCCTGTCGTATTTGGGCCCTTAACAGGACCATATCTAAAATATATATATATATATATATATATATGTATATCACAAAACCAACGAAACCCAAAAAGGCTTGTTTTTACAGTTTCTCTGCATGAACTGTGTGAACTAGAGAGCAAAAAACACCTTTCGTGATATGTTTTTAATTTGTTCATAAGTTATTTGTGACACCACAAGCTCATTCTGCAGAAAGAATAAACCTCCTGTACATTTTCGTTGTTACATTTTGACATTGACACAAACTGAAGAAAGCGCACACTTGAAGTTGTAGAGAAAGAAAGGAAACCAAATGTAAATGTAATTCATTAATAAACTATATGTCATTAAACTGTGTAGGCAATTACTTAGAAACAAGTATGGAAAGTTAACCAAATGTATAGCAAAATTATCATATCTCAAGAATTCTAATGGTTAAAGTTATTAGAGGTCTGTCACTTGATTTGACTTAATTTTAAAAAAATAATACATTTTTTTTACACTTTTCATTCAGTCACAGTAACGCTACACAATACGTAATTTGTTATTGATGCTTGGTCTCGATATTTATATGGCAGAAGGCTGCAATATGCAAATAAACCTTTCCAGATATGGACAGTATGGATAGGAAGTATTAAAGACTCCAAGCCCTTTTCGGCAAATGTTGATATGGACCCTTTAATATATTAAATGGTATCTCAATTGCAATACACAGCAATATAATCACAATACTAATATTTTGTCCATATCGTGCAGCCGAATTCACAATGCTTTCTGTTTGTGGACAGAAAGACGTTTTCACATTTTTGTTTATTAGTTAGATATGTTGAGATGTAATTAAGAGTTAAATGGAGATGTCAGAAATGCTAATGTTATGTGTTTAAATGTTAACAGAGACTAATTAATAGTGATATGAACCGCCTCAAGCTAACCGACGTCACACATTTATGCTTGTTTAAATCTGTTTGAGATAGTCAGACACTGTAAACACCACATTAAACGACAGAATTAAACGACAGTTTACTGGATCTTCATTGTGGCTGCACAGGTTTGTGGATGTGGTTTAGCTCTCTGTTTGTAAACACCAGCCCTGAAATTGTCGCCAGAAGCGGTGTTTTGTTCATTTTTTTTGTAGCTCACAGTGAACCACACTGTATCCTAAACCACAACCACGAGTCCGATCCACCTCAGTGAAGAGCTGAATGTGGTTTGAGCAGAGTGAGTGAGCGAGGTTTTGAGGATTCAGTTTTACAGAAATTGTTTGATCTGTTCGGGTGACTATTGAGTTGCAGTGTTTGTTAGTAACATGCTCACAGCTCACAGCCGAGCAACATCTGGTCCCTGAAAATGTCTTGGCTGAATGACTGCATCTGGGATGAGAGGAAAAATTTACTTTAGGTATTTGGCTGTATTATGCCTTTAAAATTCTGCACTGGAAAAAGTGCTCCTACGTATGATGTTTTAGAGCAAGTGTGGTTTTCAGTGAATGTGTTTTCATGATCTGTTTCTGTTAAATCAAGATATTCCAGATTAGGCTTTCTCACAGGCCCCCTCCTCTGCTGTCCGATTTTTTTTGTCTCCTCTTGTCTCCTGACTGTCCAAATGAGCTGACGGTGCAGGGTTGGCTTTTGGTGGACTGACTGAATGTAAATGTGTGTGTGTGTGTGTGTGTGTGTGTGTGTGTGTGTGTGTGTGTGTGTGTGTTTGTGTGTTTGTGTGTGTGTGTGT
>JBBJLS010000023.1:1546985-1570578 GCA_037577275.1 Bryconaethiops microstoma
GCCACTGTAGTGCACCTGTCGTTAAGTCCATGAACACCAATACAGCTGAAAGTGATTAACAATGCCCTCAGCTGCTTGACCAACCAGAAAATTATCAGACAGGTTTAATTTATTTCATGCCAGGCCCCAAAAAAAAGTGTTCCTTTAATTTTTGTGAGCAGTGTATATATGATTTAAATCTTGAATTCGACTAACGCCGTGTTGATTATTGACTTAAAAACATTAAAGATTGTATGTACAGACCATGGATTCAGACTGTAAACCATCTCTAAACGTAATATTTAGCACCCCAGCAAGAAAATCTCAGGTAGAGCTGTTACACTCCCCACTGAATGGTGCAAATTCCGAGACTGGTTACAAGTTCAGATCCTTACAGAAAATCCCTGTAAAACTACAGGACAGGCAGTAAAACATGTACCTAAATGCATGTTAAAAGCATGTTAAAGCTGTGATATGTGAAATACAGAACCACCATCACTGAGGGACAGAACAACCACGTAGCAGCTGGACTGGTCAATCTGAGTCCAGAGATCAGATCTGTGTGTGATGTGAAACCATGCGTGCTTGAATCGGATTGGAAAGACTTAATTCTGCTCGGATCAGATCTGAAAGTTTTTCTCCGCAGCCGTCCCGCCCTAATCCACCTCATCGCACTGATCTTCCAGACGAATATAAAGCCGCGTCTGTCTGTCTCATCTTAACAGCTCTGAGTGTTGCCTGTTCGACTCGTTCTCTCCTGGTTGTATTTAGGCTCCTGGTACAGTCTGATCCAAACCATCTGTCCTGAAGCCTTTACCTCTGAGAGGCTTCTGAGTGTTCAGCACTTCTGCTCGCCCAGTCACTTCCTCTGGCGCAGGGTTGAATCAGGCCCGTTATGCACGAGGACCGACTTGCCTCGTTTGAAGGCATCTGACTCGTCTTCAGGATGCAGGAACTGTGCTTTCAGGGTCTGATCATATGGGGAAATGTTGTATAGCTTTACTTTAGACCATGTGGTGGCCAGAAACACAGTACAAATCCGTTTGGTTCCACTCCAAGTTATCACTGGCCGATTCCTGTTAATTGATTAATTAACGTACTGCTGTGTAAGTGTTTCTTAAAGTCATTTCAATCACAGCTCAATTTCCTCCAGGATCAATAAAGTATTTGATTCTGATTTCCAGATCCTGATTAAAGTAAGCTGAGAAGTGAATTAATGCTGGGCAACGGTCATATTTTTAAATTGCGATTAATCGCATGGTTTTCTTTGATTAATCGCGATTAATTGCATTGTTATACGCAAAATTGAATAATTCAAGAGTAGCATGTTGCGCACTTTTATTTTTAAAGTACTGCAATATGAACAAAAGTGCAATAACATTTGGTTTCCAAACACTTTAAACTAATGAGCTTTTTAACAGGAGTGTCCCTTTAACACAGTTACAGAGTTACAGTTCAAATATTTCTGTAAATCTCAACTTAAACTTTAATGTAATCAAATCAAATATAAAACCAAAGCTATTTGCCACAGCAGGGCGTTCAGGTTTTATCTAGTTTTTTTTATAGAAAAACAAGTTCTCCTCAGAGTCCAGAGCCTGGGGGCGTGGAACCATTATAGCAGCTGCAGAGGGGACCAACTATATATGAAAGTCTATGTATCTGAACGCAGTGTCAGTGCCATACAATATGGAGAAAAGTAATGGGAGTACTATAAGTGTTGGCTGGTTTTAGCGGGGGTTGACTGTTGTAACCAGAGGACCCCCTGTATGTCATATAACTTCTGTTAAAGCTAATATTGTTATTCATGTCATTCAATTGGCATAGACAGAAAAAAAATATTTATAAACCCTCTTGACCTTCTCTTTACATTTCCCTTTGGCATTAAAGCCTGATTTTCTTGCACAACTTAGAAGTATTGATTTTTTGGAATGGGGTGGAACAATCTGTTAGATATTTCAGATCTACTGATTAACGGCTCCTTAAAGACTTCTGAATGACTTAGGTGCAATTTTGGCATCACACATAAAGATTTTTTAAGTTCCTTCAGATCTGACTGTTAAAAGTGAATGGGATGCGTATAAGATTTCAGAGCCTTCTCTAACTCTCTGCCAGAACACTTCAGGGTAAGATCTCAGAGATCTCTTTGTTACTCCTGTTCTCAGATTCGTTGTATTATGAAGCTATGGAACCGATTTGGGAACATGATCAGGACGTAACCTTTAGCCCTGCAGATTTTAATGAAGTTTGTAACAGAAATTTTCACGTCAATCTCAATACATGAACAAAACTTCATGTTTTTTCATAGGACATATTTCACACAAATCAGCCTCCACAAAATGTTCCCTCATACCTTAAACTTGTGCTGTAATTTTTAAGTACGTGTTGGACCATTTTTACATCTGGTTTCGTCTTGAGAACACATACAAAAGTTATGGAAAAAAGATCCATTTTGTAGTCCAAATCATTACTGAGAAGCCATTTATAATGTATATGTTTATAACATTTATTTATTTATCTACTACTCGTTGAAAAGAATTTCTTATTATGCAAAGAAATGTATTTTGCTTCTCTGGTCCAAACCTCACACTCCTACAGTCAATATGTGGACGTCACACACATCAGTCCTAATGCAAACTGACGCATGACCTGAAACACAAATTGCACAAATTCTGGAGACTTCGGAGCCCTGTGTGTTCCTATCTACAATATTCTGTAAGGGGTTGGGAATTAGGTAGTAGATTTTTGTAAACATTTGTTGAAAAAACAATAAATAAACAGTGATGAGATGTAAAACCCTGAGCCTGCAAAAATGCCTTTGCCTATCAGATTTTTCAGTTTCATCATCTGCTTCTAAGCCTGATTTTATGGGTGCAGATAGAAGTGCGAGAGTAAGTGATGGGACCGGGGACTGATTAAACCTGGGAAATAGACGGAGAGGAAAACAGCCTCAGATGACGTGACAATGAATCAGCATGAAGAAAATGTGCTGCCTCCAGCTTTCTCCATTTATTCTGAGGTTTTATCATCAGGAGAACTTACTCGGAGATTAAGGATCACAGAAAAGTACACAGATAGAACATATGATTATATGCAGATTAGAGATAATCTTATTTTTCTAGTTGATTCGCATTCTGCTAAATCCCTCCTTATCTATGCATCAACAGTGGCCCAAAAGACTTTTGTGACACACTTACAAAATATATGGTGTGCATTTTGATATTTTAAACCAAGGAGTGTATATTATAAACAGACCACTCTAAGACGGTCATGTTCTTTCTGGGAAAAGGCACCTGGTGTGTTATTGTTCGTGCCTTTTTTTTTTTTTTTTGCAGACCTCTGCAAGATCATTTTATGTGTCTTTCAGAATTATACACTACAGTTGGTATAGAAAAGAATCACCCTGTTTAAAATATTTACATTTTGTTACTTTGCAGCCTGAAATGAAGACACACACAGACTCAAGGCAACTTATAGCATCCAAGTGAAAGATATGATAGCGATAATTCAGCAAAAATAAAATGAAATAAGTAAAACAATCACTGAGATGGAAGAAGATTCACACATAACACACATATAAAGGATGTTCAGCTCCAGTAACAGAACTTTCTAATGGTGTATATTCCTGATGTCCGAGAGCCCAACCAATCATCACTCATCAGGCAGGATGCTGGTCTTACTGCCCCAAACCTCTTTACTTGATAAAAACGGAATATTCTTACTTTTTTATTATTTTAGTGTAGTATTCTGTTTCCAAAATTCTAAACTTTCCGATTCTGATTCAAGGGCTTCCCTGTTAGAGCCCTCTAGCATTTGCGGTATTATGAGAAAAATAGCAAGCAGAACCTCTGTTCGTGGTGGTAAAGTAAGTGGGTTTACTTTATGAATAAATGTGGATGCTTAAGGGCTCAGTACGTCTCCAAAGTTCACACCCATTCTCATAATAGCAGAGGGGAACCCTCAGGGCTGAACGTCTTGGTCATTCATCTATCTTTGAGGTGATTTTTCACTGAACGATTCTCTAAGAAAGTCCTGCGGGATGGTCGGGGTCACGGCTGCTCTGGCAGAGTAGGCCGCGGGGTTACCTTTCCCTCAGGTGTAGCGGGGCAGAGATCTGTCCTCTGAGGCCGAACTCTGCTCATCTTTTATTGAATACGTTAAAGAGGCCTTCTGCTGGATAATTCATGTGGCAGGAGTCAGGGCTCATTTAGATATTTGTACTCGGTTGGCATTTTTTGGCTTCTGTTTTATTTTTTATTTGACCTATTATTACCGCTGTGTTGCATTAATTAATTATAATGCGTAAAGCAGAAAATACAATACAGTGTAATGTTCCTGTTTGACATGCTCACTATTAAAGAAAGTACAGTAAAAATCACGAAGTTGTGATGTGGTTTTAAAAAATGCCTTAAAAAAAGCCTATTTTTTATAGTGTAAACCCTAAATATGCCCCCAAACATGCTCCCAAAACACTTTAATTTCATTTTAAACTCAGTTTAATACATTATCCTTAAAGAAAATGTAAAGGTAAACCCGTATCTGTACTGTACAGTTTACACTGAACTCCCGCAGTGCTAGAATGTACAGTCTTACCCCTGTATAGACTGTACTGTAATTCATTCACACCTGTTCCCTTTGGTATACGCAGGTAAATACAGTAATAAATTGGGGGTTTGGATTCATAACAAGGTTGTTTAATAAAGATTTGTGAGAAATGTTCAGTGTGAGACTATACGATTACGCATGATTGTGTGAATCTCAAGCCAATGTGTAAATGTTGGCAGTCCCGCTAATTACAAACAGCTAACAGTACATTCAGCTAACAGGCCACCTCCTCTTCCAGTAGCAGAAATGTGGCAGGGTTAGTCTGGTTCAGAACAGTTAATAAATGTTTTTTTATTGGTTTCCTTTATCTTTTACCTAAACTGTAGCCTTCAGCTTACTAAATACATCAGCAGAGTGATGTGTGGATACAAATTTCTACTGTATCTGACCAGGTCGTGAAGAAAATTTCTCTCTATTACACAAACACAACAAAGCGGATAAAGGATCACAATAAAAGCACCATATAGCCTTACCGCACTCAACCTTTCATCACTATTTAGTGCATTTGTCAAGTTTTGTATCAGCCAACTAAGTCCGTACCATTTAAGCTGGAATGCAACCATGGAATAAGAAGCTAACTTCAGCTATGTAGATTTTTTCGAGGTTTAATGCGGCAGAGCACAGTATCACCACCTAGTAGTAGGGCATTAACGACTGCAGATTTTTTTTCAAGTCGACTTATCCGTCAACAAAGTCGAAGTCGAGTCGACTAGTCGTTTGATGACGGCATCACACACACACACGCAGCGAAGGAACGCAGGTGTCCAACACTAAGCGACTTTTATTAAAGTTCTCTGTTAACATTAACAGTCAGCATGACAATTAAACTAAACAAAACAAAGGCTGATACCTTGAATTTTCTGGTAAATTTAAGAGTACAACAGAAAGTGGGAACAGTTTAAGTCACTCAGCTCCTCTGGACTGGAGTCCCTGCAGTGCTAGCGGTGCCGTTTCAGATGCCGTGCAGAACGCTGTTACTGTACTTTAACACAGACTTGCAGGTTGTGCAGATCACCGTGCTGTTTATGTGTCTAGAGTGAAGTATTTCTACACATGTGATGTGTGTCTGTCTTCTCTGCTGCCGTGTCCCTTGTCTCGTTGTGGTCTTGTGTTGAGATTCCCTCGCACCAACGTCACAGCCCTTTTTATGAAGGGACTATAATAATTGGTTAAACCAAGGAACGCGTGTCAGCGTCAGCCAATCAGAGGCAGAGACTGCATTGCGTACACAAGCGCGCGCACACGAGAGAGGAAAAAAACACACGACTAGTCGACTTCTCTCAGAGGGCGTCGACTTGTGCCTCTGAAGTCGACAAGCCGACTTTTGTCTTAACGCCCTACCACCTAGTTAGTTAAAAAGGCTTCCACCAACAAAATATGTCAGTAAGTTAGGTGTATATATATATATGTTAGTGGCTGAGTGGAATATGCTGGTAACTGAAGTAAATATGCTAATAATGTATGTATATGAGAAACAAAATTGCTCCTGACAGAGGTAAACATGCCAGTAGCTGAATTAAATATGGACAGTAACAGTAACTGAGCGAAATATACCTATAAGGTATGTAATTGTATGTAATACAGTTGTAAGGTAAGTAACTGTTTGAAATGAGGTAGTATTTGAATTAAATATGCCAGTAAGGTATGTTTTTTATTGAATTAGCAGTAGTATGTTGCAGTTTGATGCAGTACCAGTAAAAGATGTTATGGACAAATACAGTCATAGTGCAGTTTCAGGAATGTAGTACAGATGTAGAAAACTTCAGTACTGCAGTGTTTATTAAGGGGTAGGGGTAAATAAGGTGGTGGTGGCCTAGTGGGTAGAATACTTGCCTCTGGACCAAGAGGTCATGGGTTCGAATCCTACCTTCAGCACCATTGGGTCTCTGAACAAGACCCTTAACCAATATGCTCCAGGAGACTGCCCCCTGTAGTTAGGGAATGGAAGTTGCTTTGGATAAAAGTGTCTGGTAAATGTAAATAACTGTGAATTATACCAGTAACCCAGATAATACACAGGAGTCGGAGTGAAATATCTATGTTTTCCTTGTTACCCATTCTGACATCAACAACCTCCACACTTTAACTATGAAAAGGCCACATCTGATTGGACTGGTTAAACTGAGTCACATGTCCAGTAGCTGGTGTCCTGGTTGTTAGGGAGTTGCCCTTGCGATCAGAAGGATGTGAGTTTGAATCCCAGGACTGCCAGTGGCACCACTGAGGTACCCTTGAGAAAGGTATTGTCCCCACACACTGCTCCCCGGGAGCTGGGTTCCTGACTGCCCCCTGCTTCACTTGGTGAATAGGTTAAAAAGAGAGAACGAATTTCACAGTTCACACTTTGTGCTGTTGTGTGTTCACATGTAACCACTGCATTTTATACTAATTACTTTAAACTGAAACAACTTGAATCCACTTGTGGCTTGAGTCCAACTGCAAAGTGTGAAACTGTATGTTGCTTTTTCAGACCACAGATCATCTTTCCTGCTCAAAATGGATATGTCAGTGTATCTCAGCCACCTGTCTGGACAAAGCCTTACTTTCTTAAAAGATGGCATTACCTTTCTCTAGCTAGAATCTGTGCCTGTTTTTTTTGGGCGGGGGGGGGGGGGTTTGCCCCGAAATGCAGCGATCCACTGCAGCATTTTCTCTTTCAGACCATTTTTAGGGATCTTCAGAACCTATAGTCACACTCCCAGACTCTTTTGGCACCATGTCCTACCGACTGGCTCCCATGGCTGTGGTGACGTACTCAGGCGATTCTTTTAGCTGACTAGGAAATGGTTTCGTTCCTCTAGGCCATGCCCCCCCATCGCTGGTGCATCTGTCACCTTTTCATCCACATTCTCCTGCGCCTAAGGAGGCAAAAACACTATGAACAGAAGGAGAAAATAGGGAGATATATTGACATATTATAAGCTACACAGGGCCAAATATTAGTGTGTACCAACTATAGCCAAACTGTGATCGTAAATATCAGAGATTATATATATAAATATAACTGATTCGTGACAGTTTGTCTAGTAGGATGTTTATGGCTGTGGTAAAGCATAACATGGAGGCAGCTGGTGTACAAAAGGAAGATGCAGAGGTCAGAAGGAAATGGAGATGGTTGATCCGCTGTTGAGACCCCCTAATCAGGAGAAAGAAGAAGAAGACACACAATGATATAACACATAGAGTGCCATGATCCTATTTTAGCCCCTGTGGCTTTTTTTGTACTTATCTATAGTATTTATATCCAGAATGTACTTATCGATAGTACATTTTTGTAAATAGCAGTGTGAATTTCATGTTATTTTTCTGCAGATGTCTATTTTATTTATATAGACTTTACTTTTTATATTGTTCTTGTCTCTGTATGTCTGTACAGTCGTAACATAATCAATTTCCTATAGCATGAATTAAGTTTTCTGATTCTCATTTTTTGTCAGACAAGGACTACATTTCCCAGCAGGCAATTGTACTTCTCACGTATTATTGCTAAGGTTGCGGTGGGTTATATATGTATTTATTTACACGCCCGTATTCCGTTGGCCAATGACAGAGCAGAACGACAGGGACTTTGACCAATCATACCGCAGGTGCGGAACAGTCTTGACCAATCGCAGCGCGAGGAGGGCGGAACTTGAGAGTGAAAACGTTCGGGGGAGAGAACCGAGCGCATAAGAACAGTTTGAGTCTGTCGCGGCCAAAATAAAACAAAAATAAAAATAAAAATAATGCAGATCACGCTGAAAACCCTCCAGCAGCAGACGTTCAAAATCGACATTGACGCGGAGGAGACGGTGAGAGCTCGACTCGGACTCGTTTTGTTTTGGGGGGGAAGAATTAAAAAAAGGGTGAAAAAAGAAAAAAAAAAAACGACAAAAGTTGTGGGATAGGCTAAGCTAGGCTAACCATTTAGCTAGACTAGCAGTAGCATTAGCCTCACTTTTTTGTCACAGCTGAGAACCTCACTTTTTAGAGCTTATATCTATGTGTTTGGACGTCTGTTGACATTTTATGCCCGTCGAGAGTGTAATAGTTTGTTGTGGGGGAAAAAAGTTCAGCACGAGAAAAACGATTGCCTTGCCTAGCCTTTCCGTTAGCATGACAGCTAATGGTCATTTTGAATTTATTTGAGGTGATGTTTACATTTTCACCCAAGCTGAAAAACAGACTGAACTTACTTTGTTTACTGAAGAGTGTATGTTGTGCATGAAAATGTTTTTTCCCCATAGCAAAGGTTAGCTAACTAGCATTAGCTCTTAGCCAACCCTGTAGCATGAACTCAGGTCTTGCTGGACTGCAGGTGCCAGCAGAATCATATTAATAAGTACGTGTCCTTTAGACTGATGGACACCTAATATACACCCCGTGTCACTGTATATTGGAATAAACTCCATCTGAAGTAAAAGTTTGTAGAGCTTAGCCTGTTAGCCGGAGCTAGCTGGTTGCGTGGCCTGCAGGATCACTGTTGATCTGGTCAGTTTTGTGTTCTGTCTGTATTTATTTGTTGCAGATGCACAGCAGGGTTTCCCGTTACATCCTTCATGACATTCCTCATTCTGTGGGAATCACACTGGCTGGAGCTTTTTAAAGAGAAGCTGGAGAAGCTCCTGGAGTTAGCCTGTAGTGACTCAGTGATATTCACTGAGTCCTGGCAGAAATCTGATTTGATCAGAGTTTCTGTCTTCACTGTTATTTGGAACAAATATGATCTGAGTGCCATGCGATTGCCCAGGAAGTGTGGTTGACGGGCCACACGTGTGTAGTTCATGCTCTTCAGTCTGCACCAGAATGACAGACTTTTTTCTGGATGTGGTCAAAGTGACTGATTTGCTCCTAAGTCTTCAGAAATGCTTTTTGAACTTAGTTCTGTGTGGTACAGAGCAATACATGCTGGCGTGTAGAAGCCATTGTCTTTTGCCAGTGTGATTTCTCAGATGGGAATCTGTTTCAGATTCACTGTAGGTCTGATTTCAGGTTTCTCTGAGAAGTCCAGAAGCAGGTTGGTCTCAGCTTGTGGACAAGGAAATCGTGAACGTATGTGCACCTGTTCATGCACTTGAAACAACTTCTTGAAGCTTTACAGTTTCCAGAAGATCATGTGAAGGCCCTTTGTAAGTTAGTCTGGACATAACCAGCTCATCTCTGAGTCACAGTTTAATAGCTTCTTCTTTTTTTTTAAATAAAAAAAAAAGTACGGTGAACATAGTGCTCTATACTGTGATTCTTAAAATCTGTAATATGGATCTGGAATAGTACATGCACTGGTAGATTCAGTAATGTGTCACTCAGCATCATTTGTTTGCTGGATCTTTTCCCCCTACAGTTTGGCAGCTGGAGGCCTAGTGGTTAGGGAGTTGCGCCTGCGATCAGAAAGCTGTGGGTTTGAATCCCAGGGCTGCTAGTGGCACCACTGAGGTACTCGAACAAGGTACAGCCCCATACATTGCTCTCCAGGCGCTGCGTTCCTGGCTGAAGAATTTCACACTGTGTGCTGTGGTGTGTTCATGTATGACAAAATGTACACTTTACATGTGCTACCAGCTCTGTCACGGTGAAGTTTAGCTTTCTCTGACTCATGGAAGCACCAGCACATCTTTTGGACTGTCACTAACTCAGTGTCAACAAACTTAGAGGAGAACACTGCTAATTAAAGCATCAGGCTAAGTGATGAGAATGAGTCTGTTTGTGCTGTCTTGGACAGCTGTGGTGTCATTTGGGATGATGGGCATGTTTCTTGCATGGTTGTACCACTCAAGACCCCTGTTATACACTGATCAGCCAGTGTTGTGTTGATACATGCTACTGATCTGAAACCTTTCTGCTCATGTGCAGTTCCACACTCTTCGGATTCATTACCATGCCCATAAGTCCGTGCCACCTTGCACTTGAGACACTTAAACTGAGTAACATCTTAAAAGCTCTTTTAATTGTTACTTTTGACTTGTATGTGTGTACTTGTTTGCACCTACACCCTGTCTTCAGTGTACACTATAGTAACATATGAGCGCATGTTACTGTTCTAGGGTCAAAAATGAACATTTTGTCACCTTCGATTTGTTACAATTTGTTCCTTGTCCTTGACTGATGACGAAAAATTCCATTAGCTTTGTTGTTTGCTTCTTTCATAAGTAGTTGGACAATATGTGAAAGTAGAAGATTAGTCTTATTTAAAAATTTTAATATCTTGTCATAGTTTTATGAGATAGAACACAGTGTGTGAATCGACAGATTCTGCTGTCGATTCGTGCTACGGAAGCATTTTTCAACAAGGCAGCATAAACACCACAACAATAAAATCACCTGGCTATTTGTGTAGGTTCCTCTTGTGCCACTAAAGCAGCTCTGAAGGTGCTGTTGTATCTAGGCTTGTCACAATATTGAAAAGGATAGTGCTCGGTACTCAATACTATTATTGATGTTACAGGGGGAAGAAAAACAAACACAGGAACTTTTTAATGAATAACTTAGTGTGCTCACGGGTCCGTTGCGCCGCTTCTCAGCAGAGGAGAGCTTCGCGACCAGCCTCATTCGATTGGTCTCGGGGAGCTGCGGGTTCCTGTAAAATTTTGCAGCGCAAGGTTTTTCCCCGGCCGAGCAATGGGGCTCAGAACTTGGCAGCGCATTTAAAGGCACACGATGCTTTTCCCCCCCCGCTCTCCATAGAGAACAAATGGGAAAGGTTTTGGGCTAATTACTCCGGATCCCTGTGGGCTAGGGGGGTAAACGAGGGCTTGTTGGAAAGGTCTCACTGAGATCTACCGGCATGTCAGTTTGGCGTGGCTGGGTGCTCGCCCCGCGGAGCGACGTGGCTCGGAAAGTCCGTGCTCACTGGACCGACGCACCGGTTCTGCGGGGAGCAGAGCTTCGCCACTGGGCGCGTTCGATAGGTCTGGAGGAGCTTGAGGGTCCGTGTAAAATTTCGCGGTGCTAAGTTGTTCCCCGGCTGAGCAACGGGGCAAAATGTTCAGTGACAGCCGGCTCAGGACTCATTTAAAGGTGTGTGCCAGGGGGAGAGCCTCGGGTCTCCAAAGCCCCAAAGTTCCCCCAAAGCCCCTCCCAAGGCCCCCACAGAGGGAAAAAAGTGGCACACACCTTTAAATGAGTCTGTCCTTTAAACTGGCTGTCATGTAAACATTGGGTCCTCCAGGTAGATGTGGGAGGGGCAGATGCAAAACTGGCATGTAAGTATGGATATAAGTGCTAATTGATATCAAACTCGATACTAAATTTTAGTATCGATTAGTATCTGAGAATCGATTTTTTTGTTGTTGTTGACAACTTTAGTTGTATCTGCACCAAAACCTCAGCAACAGATCCTTTTAAGTCCAAGAAGTTGTGAGGTGGAGCCTCCACGGATCAGACCAGTTTGTCCAGTGTATCCACAGTTGATCAGTTCGGTCAAAATCTGGAAAATTTGGAGACCAACTCATGTTGTCATTCTTGATATGAAACATGGAGTTAGGAGTTAAGGAGAAGTGTACTTATCAAATCAAACTGTCTACCGTTTAAGATTAGGGAGGGGTTATGATTTATCACATATTCAGAAAGCATTTAAATAACACAGAATGGAAGAGATTTTATACTTCTTTTTACCACCATTACTACCACAAGTAATGTGCTACTAACCCCAGAAGGTGGCGAATATAAAAAGGTAATGAACATAAGCTGTTTGCCAAATGCCAAAGAATGAAGGAAGCCCAGGTAAAACATGCAGCAATGAGATGATATTAGATGCTGCTCTTAAAAATCCAAATTTCAGACTTCAAACAAATGTAAATGAGGTGCCGTGGAAACACAGGTTTAAATTAATGTATGTCTGTGTAGCAGGCAGACACTCTTCAAAGACAGGTACAAAAGTTCCCAGTGAACATCATCTAATAGTATTTTTGTTTAAAATGCTCGTCCCTATTTTTGATTTTTCTGGGAAATCCCCTTTCTCTCAGGCAGTTCATGAGGACCGACCTGGGTGTTTTTCTACTGAACTGAGAAAGAAACGCTAACAGCTTGTCGCTGAAAACCCCCTGTTGAGAGGCATTTCATTTATTGTTTTTATTAAATGCATTTTTATTTTAGGTGTGCCCATACATTTGGTTCATAGTGCATGTGAAAAGTTTGATCGTGGTGGCCATAGGAGCTTTCCAAGTTTACAGTGGAAATATAGTGGGGTTTTTACTGTTTTACAAGTTGCTGAGTGAATAATCGAGTAATCACATAGATATAAACGTAATAAACATTACGTTTCTCATTTTTAACTACAAATTTGCATTTGTGAGTGTTTCCTTTCAGTTAGTGATACCCTCAACACCTCCTTACCTGGCAGATCTGTCCAGGTCCACCAGCGAACCTACATGTGTTTTCTGACTTTAATGTTGATAATGATCAAATAATGGTATATCTTTTGCTCACAAAAAATGCATGAATCTTTATGCCATGAAAGGATATTGTTTTGTGCCAAAACATTCATAAAACTAATGGAAAGCTTGTCTTGAACCACTCAATGAACCACATTTCTGACATCCTTCATGTGATTTTTTTTTTTTTTTGAATGCATTTCCCCATAAATTAAAAAAATACTACTTAAAAAATGCTGAACTGTGGCCGGGGTATTGCCAGCCTGCCCCATCAGTTCTAATGAGTGAAGAGGGTTACTTTACTTAAGGGAAAGCTATTTCCTCCAGAGCTTTCAGCCTGGACTCTTGACTCTGGACTCCTGACTCTGGACTCCTAACAGACTGTGCACTCTGCATTTTTACAGGTAAAGGCCTTAAAGGAGAAAATTGAGAATGAAAAGGGGAAGGAGAGTTTTCCTGTCGCTGGACAAAAGTTGATATATGCAGGTTTGTTCTCTCTGTCGCTCTGTCTTTCTCTCTCTCTCTGTCTCTCTCTCTGTCTGTCTGTCTTTCTCTCTCTGTCTCTCTCTCTGTCTTTCTCTCTCTCTGTCTCTCTTTCTCTCTCTCTCTCTCTCTCTCTCTCTCTGTCTTGCTCTCTCTCTCTCTCTGCCTGCTCACTTCTGCCTTTCTGTTCTCTCCCTTCCATTTTCACTGACATTTTGATAAGGTTTGTCGTGGCTGTTTTGACTCGGTCCATCCTGATTTAATTATGTGACAGTGTTTGGCTGCCCTGTAGAACCCTGATAAGAAAACAGCCGTAGGACATGCATATGATTTATCACCTGTTTTTCTGTGCAATTATGTGAAATGCCGTGATAACACTCGTTTCTGTGCACTGGGAGTTATGGAGCGTCGTCATTCCAGCACAATGATGGCCAGAAATGATCACTGAGCCTGGCAGGAGGGAATTAAGCCTGTCGGAGAGGAGAAGGCGGGAATCTGCGGGCACTTGTACCGGGTGATAAACTGCATGTAATTTCTTTTAATTATTTTGTCCCCCACAGGCAAAATCCTTAACGATGACACCGCGCTTAAGGAGTATAAGATAGATGAGAAGAACTTTGTGGTTGTCATGGTAGCAAAGGTAAGAGATTGGTCTCAACACCAATTAGTACGTTTCTCCCCTTTTTCTAACATAGGTAACCAGGAGAGCCCTGCTTCATGGCTTTCTCAGAGAAGAAGTAGCTGGTTGTAATGAATTTAGTCTCATTACTAGGCCACAAGGTTTATACGCACAATAGGCCAAATAGTTCAAAAATAACTTGCATTTCCAAAATATGTACTTTTGTTTTACAGAACGCTGGTTAAAATATCCTACATAATGACAAAATGTAACACACAGTTATATAGCAAAGGTTAGGTTGATAGTCAACTTGATGGGTTGACTGTGTTCTGTACCTGGTGGATTTTCATCAGGAATTGTCATCAAGTAGCTAAGCAGCTAGTGCTGATGTTAATGTCGCTTGATGTGTGAAGGTCTTAGAGTACATGCACATGTGCTTTTATTTCTGTCCTTCAATGACTAGATCTAGTCTTTACAAAATGTTTTACCTTCACTGGTATATTGATTGCATACATCACAGGCTGGAGAACCTGAAACAGTAACAGAAAATCCACAATTGGTCAGTAATTGAAGTAATTGCTCAAGAAAATAAGTAGGGGGGGACTGAATCCTTTTTCTCCATACAGCCTAAAGCGGCCCCCGCAGCCGCTCAGCCTTCTGCTGCTGCCACGACGACCAGTAGCGCCTCCTCCAGCACTACAACTCTCGCAACCCCGTCAGCTGCCTCAGCAGCAGTCAGTGACACACCTGCAGAGAAGGATCAGAAAGAGGACAAACCGACTGAGGAGAAACCTCCTTCCAGTGCAGCGCCCTCCTCCTTGCCTGCCAGGTGCGTCTCACACACCTGACCAGCAGAGGGAGCTGTGAGTGCTGGGCTTTGTCTGTAGAAAAAGCTTTAAGATTGATCCGGTGGCTAAGCAGCTTTAGTGATCTGTGCTTAGACTCCTAATCAGGAGGCAGAACAAGCCGAATTTGCTTGTTGGGCATGCTTTGAATATGTTACCAGTCTTCTTATTAAAATTAGGTTTAGCAAATCATGTCTTCACAATTTTTTGTATGAACAGCCATGGGCCACAAGTGCCTTTAATTGGAATTGGCTACTGCACAAGCAAAAAGCACGTTTGAGCTTTGTGAAGTCAGAATTTATTTTAAACTCAGTGAATTAAAAGATGTTTATGGTTTGTCTGCAAAGAACCTGTTTTGACACATTTAAAAAACAAATGTACAAAAGATGCTAACCTTGTACTGAGAATGTTTTATTCATTTTGCTAATTGATTTATCCCTGAAAATGTGAAATACTGCTGCTGGCATATTCTTTCTGAATCATGTTCAGACTGCTTGTGCCAAGATTTTGTTTTGTTTGTGTCAGGGCCTCTGATTCTTTTTTGAAACATCATATCTAGTTAATCTGCTTGTTTTTTCTCTGTGTGTTCTCATCTGTATTATTGCAGTACTGGTGACTTGACAAACGTGAACATATTCGATGAGGCGACTTCTGCTCTGGGTAAACTGCATTGTTTGTCAATAATAACGTTAATGACGTTTATTGTACATATTTAGCTCTACAAATATAAATAGATAATAATTTTATTAGTTGAAGCTGTTTTTTGGTCAGCTAGGGTCACTGAAGTAAAAATAAAGTGTCTCTCTCTCTCTCTCTCTCTCTCTCTCTCTCTCTCTCTCTCTCTCTCTCTGTAGTGACGGGTCAGGTGTATGAGAACATGGTCACAGAGATCATGTTGATGGGTTATGAGAGAGAGCAAGTAGTGGCAGCTCTGAGAGCAAGCTTCAACAACCCGGACCGTGCCGTCGAGTACCTGCTGACAGTAAGTGTTGGAAAGATGTGGTAAACAGAACAGGAGTCAAGGAAGGTGTTGGATGGGAAACGGTCAAATTAAGCATTTAATATTAAATGTGTGCTATTATTTATGTAGGTAATACATTTTGGGGTTTCTGTTTTCATAAAATTATTTTAGCTCTAGTGAATATTTTTCTTGTGCAGTGTGTGTTCTGTTGTAGTTAGTTTTGTAATTTGTGTTTTAGGGTATTCCTGTGGAGGGCGAGGGCAACGTAGGTGGTTCTGACCCAGTGGCTCCAGCAGGGGGCACTACTGCAGCCTCCACCGGCCTCTCCTCTCCCTCTAGCACAGCTCCAACACAACCCAGCACTGGATCAGGTGGTGAGTCTCGCTTGCTCTCGCGCTCTTTCTCTTTTGTTCAGTATTTTACAGACAATGCTGAGCATTATATTCAAGATAATCCATTAAAAAAGCAGTGATCCTGCAAGCCATGCTGGTAGAAATACTGCGAAAGGCGTCCCTTTTGTATAATTTTAACAGAAGACAACAGAACAAAAATGTATTGTCTTTTGTTAATGCTAACTTTCAAACTTAACTCATGTTATTTATGTTCACTCTGTGTGTGTGTGTCTGTGTCTGTCTCTGACTGTCTCTGTCTGTGTCCGTCTGTCTGTCCTTAGCTAACCCGCTGGAGTTTCTGAGAAATCAACCACAGTTCCTGCAGATGAGGCAGATCATTCAGCAGAACCCTTCACTGCTGCCGGCTCTGCTGCAACAGATTGGCCGTGAGAATCCCCAGCTATTGCAGGTGTGCACACAAACAGTCATAACATGAAACCCACTTGGCTGAAATTGTATAGGTCCCCCTTGTGCCACCAAAACAGCCTGCTGAAAGAGACAGCTGCCAAAAAGTGGTGTACTTGGTCTGCAGCAGTGTTTAGGTAAGTGGTAGGTGTCAAAACATGGTGTAACATGTCAGAGGCTTGCCTTCTTCCTGTGGTGTGGCTTGGCACCATCTCTTCCCCAGTTAAGTGATGCACATGTACCTGACTGTCCAGGAGATGTAAAAGAAAATGTGACTGCAAGTCAGACCCCCTTCTTCAGACCCCCGGTTCTGATGCCCACGTGCCCATTGTAGGGTTTTTCTGCAGGGGACAGAGGTCAGCATGGGCTTTCTGTTATATCCAGCATTAACCTTTTTTTTTTTTTTTTATCAATTTGTGCTACAGTACCTCCTGAGGGCTCAAAGCAGACACAACTGAAGTGTTGTTTTTTTTTTTACTCACCTCTTCAGTTAAGTTTCAATTAAATCTATTGCATGTTGGGAAAGCACTATTACCCACTATGTTTTATCAATATTCATAAGCCCTCAAGAAATTCAGTTATTAAAGTCATTTAGTGCTATGTGTAATAAACATGAACATCTGATTTGGCTTTTAGTTTCGACTTAACTGAAGTGTTTTGAATTTCAGTTTCATCCACTAATAAAGAATTTACATTTTGCAGCTGTCAGTCTTGACCCAGTCATGGCTCACTACATGTATTTTTGTTCTTTCTGTTTGACAGCAAATCAGCAGCCACCAGGAGCAGTTCATCCAGATGCTTAATGAACCAGCACAAGAGGCGGGGCAGGGCGGAGGTGGTGGCGGTGGTATGGCAGAGGCCGGAGGCGGGCACATGAACTACATCCAGGTCACACCCCAGGAAAAGGAAGCCATTGAAAGGGTGAGATTGATGTTTGGGGTAAATCTGTTGGCTGCTTCGCAGTATGAATTCCGCCATCACGGTCATATTGCTCCAGTAAACTAAATGTAAGTGCAGATATTTTAGCATAGTGCAGTTTCTGGGCCATAGTAAAATGAACGTGCCACTATTTTTAGTTTAACGTGAAGAAAAGTGTCTTTTATAGTGACGCGAGAACAATGTGAAATTCTTTCTCTGCATTTTACCCATTCACGAAGTGCAGCACCAGGCAGCCAAGAAAACTGTGTGTGGTGAGGGTATCTTGCTCAATGGTACCTCAGTGGTGCAGCTAGCAGTGCTGGGATTTGAACCCACAGCCTTCTGATCACAGGGGCAATTCCATGACTACCAGGCCACAAATACAAAGGACTGCTAAATTAAAGTAATATTATCAGATTTCACATTAAAATCCTATACAGTATAATTGCACTTTGTGTATGTCAATTTGATAATGTCATTAAACATTTTGTTGAAATTAAGACACACATATGTTTGTCTTAAATATTAAATACAGTATCATTGCGCCCCCATAGCTTTACATTCCTGTTTTGTCTTGCCTTCTCTTCATACTGCACACAAGAATTATGTGGATTTGTGAGCAATCTGTTAAATACTTTCTGGCACTATAAGCAGTCATAGCTGGGCACTACTGTTCTCAGTTTGGTTCATTTTCTGTGACAATTGGAAAACCTTTAATCTAGCGTGATTTTTATTTATCACACTCTCAATTTTCCAACACGAATACAGACTTAAATGACTGAACACCTGAGGAGAAAAACAGTCAAATTTCCCTTTTTAGTCATCGCAGCTGTAGCCAGCACATTGTTTGTCATGTAACGTATAAATGATGTATCCTGGTTGAGCTCAACTTTTTTTAGATCTGACTTTTTTTTGTAATGACTATACATTTTACCTATAGATGTTACAGATTGTGTCCATTTTTTGTGTATCCTCATGTAGCACCATTTCATGTGGTCATTTACTACCTAGAATTTTGTGTAAACAGTGACTAGGTCTTTGATTGACTGCAGCATGCAGATGTGTAATTGTTATTATGGTGACAGCATTGGTGCTACAGCAGCAGCAGTGGCGTGATTGTCTGTGGGTGGGGCGATGGGGATCGGTGCTATGTCCTCTTCTAGAGAACTGAGTTCAGTTCCTTTAAAGAGGACTGTATGTGAAAACACCCTTAGAGGTAGGATGAACGACAGTGACACTAGGCTTCTCTTGAGTACTGTTATGGAGGTTTAAAATAATTCATTCCATTGGTAAAGTTCCTTCCCAAATAGACTCTTAATTACAATAGGTTACCATTTCATTAAGATTTCATAAACAGTAGTGTTAGGTAAGCTCGTAATTGTACTGATAAATATGTCCAGTAGGTGGCATTGCTCCGATTATAGGCTTGTGCAGTAATGGGATCAAAATTTTCAAAACTGTCATAAAATGACATCATGCATGTTGTATTTGTGTAAAAACTTTGAAACGGAGTTTATAGAGGCATTAAACTCTTTAGACATCTTGTTCTATTCACTACCACTGTGACCAGTTCTCAATCGGTAAGGAAAAGTTGAAGCTTTTGTTAACTTTGCAAAGCGCTCTATACACGTTTAGGACGTTTACATGGTGTATGAATCTTCTTTGACGCAGGAGAATGAAATATTAATTAATAAATATTAATTAATAAATATTAATTAATTAAAATGTCTTCTGCTGAGCGAGGACGAGCGCTGGCTCAGGATTAGAGAGCAGCATCAGCCAGGAGGCCGGCAGTGTTTTGTAGAGGAAGCTAACCTCAGTGTTTTTCTTCTTTCTTTTTTGTCTCCAGCTAAAGGCCCTAGGATTCCCAGAAGGACTTGTTATACAGGCCTACTTCGCCTGCGAGAAGAACGAGAACTTGGCTGCAAACTTCCTTTTACAACAGAACTTCGATGACGACTAATGGGAGATGTAGTCATGTTGATCTATCCCGCCCCACATTTTTTTTTCTCAATTGATCATATTGGGGAAAAAAACAGATTTAAAAAAAATATATACACAGGCAGTCATGTTTCTTTGATGATTTTTTTTTTTGTTGTTGTTTTTTTGTTTTTTTCCCCCCCTGACAGTTGCATCTGCTTTTTATGACACACTGGATGACTCCCATCATCTGTTTTCTGGAAGGCGACCAGATTCGTTTTGCTCCTTTATGGAGAATTAAGTAAATCCACCTTGCTTCTTCTGAAAATGACTTAATGCTACCTGTTCCTTTTGTTTCTGCTTGTATTTTTTTTTCCATTGTAAGGAAATGGCTGGATAAAAGGGTTGATTGCCAAGTTTTTTTCCAGATACTTTCAAGTGATTGGGATCAATGTTCATGTTAATGATATTTAATTTTCTGGACAACCAAGCTTGAACAGGCATTTCTCTCTCGCTCTTTCTCTCTCTCGCTCTCTCTCTCTCGCTCTCTCTCTCTCGCTCTCTCTCTCTCTCCCTCTCTCTCTCTCACTCTCTCTCTCTCTCTGACCTGTATGGGAGCCCCGACAAAGACAGTAAAATTAATTTGAAAGCAACACAAGTACTATGTTATGTTTCTATTTCTGTTTTATTTAAACAATTACCAAAAAAATGATTTTTAAAAAAAAATGGGTAGTGCATGCCATAGAGACAGACCCTTCAGAGTGACTTTGTACAATTTTTGTCCAATAACTGCTGAATCCTTTGCTCTCCAGCTGACCAATGCAGCCCATTCTCTTCCTATGAAATAAGAGTTAAAAGCATGTATATTTGCTTCCATAGTAGCTCTAATTAGTGTTGAGAATTACTATCACTACAAATTTACTGTCATTTTTACAGAAAGAAAACAAATAAAAAATTTTCAACATAAATACATGAACAAATTAATCATTTTCTTTGGTTCTGTGAGGAGAATGACTGTGGCTGTTCATGTCTAGCACTGACCTTCTGTTCTAGACCGCTGGGACTGTGGGTCGAAGCTATTTTTCTCTATGGGAAAAGTTAATGGCATAGTTAAGAACAAACAAAAATTTTCCAAGCCCGATACGTTTTATTGTACTTATGCAACACTAAATTTGATATTAAGGAATAAAAATACAAATGCTTTTGCCTCATAAGCCTCACCAAAACACCCTAACACACATTTATGGCATTTCGCAGACATTTACAGCATTTATAAGATGCTTTTATCCAGAGCGACTTCCATTCCCAAACTACAGGGGGCGGTCTCCCTGGAGCAACTTGGGGTTAAGGGTCTTGATCAGGAACCCAGTGGTGGTATGATGAAGGTAGGATTCGAATCCACGACCTCTTGGTCCAGAGGAAAGTATCCCACCCACAGCCCATAAACTGATAAATTGCTTTGGCAGTGGTAGCTCTTATAAAGTTGAGTGTTAACTTGCTTCAGGTTTAATTTAGAAGTAACATATATTGCAGTATTTGGCTTTTTTTAATAACAAATTTCACATTTTAAAGCCCTCACAATTCAGGTGATCCAGTGATATTTATGGTGGAACACTGTACCAAAAAAAAGTTATTTTCTCAGATAAGTGTCTGCCACTGCATATACCGTAGAGGTCTTTTTCCCTAAGAAAGTTTAGACTTTCCTGCTTAAAAGCAACATGAATTTGGAATTTAAATGCGTTTTCCACACGGTATGGTATCGGGTACATGGTATTGGTGGGAAAGGGGTTGTAGATTGTGATCCTACCTGCCAGTGCAGTGTGTGTATGTATATATAAGCAAAACGACAGTGCAACAAGAAATAATTAAAAAAAATAAAGAGAATAAAAAAGCTGGACGGTAAACAACAGTTCAACACAATCAACATTATTGTAACAATATCAGGGTAACGCCAACACTGCTCTACGTAAAGATTTAGTGTATTGTACCAACAGATCAGTAATGTAGAATGACTTACTGTATGAAAGTTATTATATAATTATACATAATATATAAATGTATATATTATATACTCGTGTAATATTTAATTGCACACTGGGATATACATATATCAATATATATATAGATAGATGGATAGACAGACAGACCGATCGATAGATAGATGAATAAAGTTAATTGTATAGCGAAATAACATCTGAGGCAACGTGATCGTGACCCTTGACCTGTGTTGACCTGCGCTGGGTCTGTTTTTGTAGTAATGATGGTGTCCTGCAGGTGGCAGTGTTGACTGTGAAATTGAAGTGGAGGCCTGTTGCAGCGTTGCATTAACAGACTTAGTAATGGTTTAAACGGTCTAAAAGGTTTGTACATTTGGAGGACAGAAGAGGCCGATAGAATATGAACATCAGAATATAGGAAAAGTGATTAGAACGCAGGAGCATCAGGTGCCACTGAGAAATGACATGTTGACGCACGTAATGGCGCGAAACGCTGTTCCCTTGCGCCTGACTTTCAGGCCGATTCTCCTTGAAGCTGGCAGGCCGATCTCCTGGATCCTCTCTGTGCTTCATGGCCCATTGAATACTAGGCTGATGGGTGTTGCTGATCAAATGCCAGGGGCAAAAAAAAGGAGCAAATGACTCTTAATGAGCACATTTGGCATCATCACCCGCAGAAAAAATCCAAATTCGAGCCAGTTCCACTTGGCTCTGAGCGGAGCCCGATGCGCTCAGCAGTGTGAGTTACGGCGGCGGAGGAAGGGCCTAGCAGAAGAGACAGTGTCGCGGCTGGACGAGGCCCAAAAAGGACACTCTTACCTTCTCATCTTTTTAACCTGACAGCTGAGAGAGAGGCGCCATAGCAACGGGACACACAAGAAGTGCATTTTCAAGCCTTTTTCTTTTTTCTTTTCTTTTTTTTTTTTTAAAGACGGAAACACTCTCGTACGGCCCCAGGCGACGTCGCTCTATTATTTGCAGAGGTGTCATTGTGCGATGCCCCTTTCAGCTCTTGACGTGCTTTAAATGTGTTTAAACTCTCTCTGTGGGCCGAGTTAACCTGATAACATCTCTGTGATGAAATTCGGTCCGTCAGTGAGGTTTCATACTTAACGCTGATGGAATAGTGGCAAACTAAAAAAAACAAAACAAAACTATTGGGAACTATTCTGCACCCTGCACGTATGTACTATGTCTTAGGCACCTGACAGTGTATTTATAACCGTTGCATGTGATACATTTTCGTGACTTCTAGAGGATTTTTTTTTTTTCTGATTCCATTCTCCACCTCTGTGACCGAGTCTCTAGAACAAGGCATTTCACATCAAATGCACTCTGAACGTCTCTGTTTATAAAAATCAGTTCAATTATGCTTAAATAATTAATTTTCATCATGTTATATGTAGCATCTTGATTACAACCTGCCAAAATGCTGTAAAGCTAAACACATAAGCAGCATCTATTAAGCATTATCATCTCTGGCTGTGTAGTAAAAAAGTGCCAATACGGCCCTTGTACAACTTTTTTATTTCAGCGTAAAAAACCCCCCCCAAGTTTTCACTCCTTTAAACCAAATTTAAGCGATCAGCGAAGACGTGGTTGATGTCTAAGTTTAGCTTTTTCACTTTTGGTTTTCTTTTATTGATGTGTTTCTTCCGTTTAGTTTTATTTTGTATTCTATTACTGTAAAACCCTTTGTGAATGATAATGTGGCATATGAATAAACTTGAAACGCGAAACTGGAGCTATTAAGACTACAAACAATGTCCGTCTTTAAGTCTTGGCCAGTTATCAAGACACACAGTCTGTCGAGTTGTTCACTAACCTCAACCAGACCTTGTTTATGTGACTCTGAAAAATGGACTGAAATATATAAGCTCTGCTAAAAAAAAACAGTAGCAGCGTCGATTTAAAGGCTGAATTTTGGCTGTACATTTGTGTTAACAGCTACTGCGCTTTATACCAGGATCAGTACTGAAACCAGTGAAGTAATTGGGGTGGGGGTCTAGTGGGTAGGACACTTGTCTGTGGACCAAGAGGTCGTGGATTCGAATCCTACCTTCAGCAAAACCACCACTGGGTTCCTGAGCAAGACCCTTAACCCCAAGTTGCTCCAGGGAGACT
>JBBJLS010000023.1:1577484-1587861 GCA_037577275.1 Bryconaethiops microstoma
GCTACCTCTGAGCTTCTGTCTGGGCTCCTCTTAGTGTTTCAAGTCCATTTACTCTCACTCACTCACACACACACACACACACAAACACACACACTCCAGATGGAGAGCGCCGTCGTGGCAGCAGGAGCTCTTGTGTGGAACAGCTTGCAGAACATTTACAAAGGAGCTCCATAGAGGTCTTAGTTTAGTTACAGAAACCTCAGCAACCCCTGCTCCAGTTGTTAAACTTGTCTTTTGAGGCTTTCCACTAAACAGCAGAATCAGTCAGCTGCAGGAGACTGAAGACTATCATCAGACTCTGTTCTCAGTGTCTATTACTGCTCTCAGGATCTGAAGGTGCCATGTGGCTGGAATGGAAGTCTGAGATTGGAGGGAGTGATGCTGAGAGGAAATGCTGTTCATTCACAGTGACAGCAGGCTGCCAGGCCTGTGCTGTTGGACAGACCTGGTTTAGTATTAGACTGTTAGTTGTAGTTCATGCTGCTAATCCTTAGTAATTTATTTACCTCCTTATACACTGGTCTGTTCTGGCACAGCAGATACATTCTCCACTTGATATACTTACATTTTATTTTGTTATTCGCAATATATATATTTTATACTTACAGTTAGAGAGATGCAGATCTTATCTCGTTGCACTGTACATTCCTGTGTATTGCAATGACTATAAGGATATTCTGTTCTAAGTCTAAGGAGGACCTCCACGTTCAACGGGATCAAAGCAGAGCTTTTGCATGTGGTTTCTTTCCTGGTGATATGAGGTTACGACAGGGATGATATATATGTTTAAATGTCTTGACAATTTCTATGAGAGACTCATTACCTTGATGGTGTACCATGTGCTTGCTGGCATTACAGGACACGATAGTGCCCCCTTGCTGCAGCTCTCAGAACACAGAATGGTCTCACCAGCATAAACCTGAGGGGTATTTTCAATAAGATAAGATAAAATAACCCTTTATTAGTCCCACAGGTGAGAAATTTGCAATGTTACAGCAGCAAAGTAGACAGAACAAGAAAAGAAAGTAGAAGCAGCAGAACCTATAAAATTATTCAATATAACAATATAAGATAAAAAAAAAAAACAACAGGTTTAACAGGTTCCTGCTATGCGCACATCTGGTTGATCAAACATGGTTCTGTAGTGAAGCAAAACAGATTACAAGATACCATTGTAAGACCATTAGAACTCAAATGACTGTTTTATATGACACCAAAAAGATGTCATATATATATTTATAGTGAGAGAGAAAGAGAGAGTATAGTAGAGTGTTTATAGTATATACATGTATGGTGTCTGAAGAGTGTCATGGTTTTGTTGCAACACTGTTTGAGTTTGGTTTCCTCCACCTTTAAAAATCACTTCAGAAATGCTGCTATAAAGTGACTGGAGGACCTGTCAGTCATCAAGCTGTCAGCCCTCAGAGAGCTCATGAGCAGACCTCGCTGATGCCAGGTCACGGCTCTGCTCACCCAGCGCAGAGGAAAGGTCGAGTTGCGTTGCGGCCTCAAGCTCTTGCTTTGTATGCAGAGGAGCCTGTGTGCCTGAAACCAGAGCCCTTGGGAGTCGTGATTGGGAAGATCCCCGTGGGAAATGGATGTATCATTTCTTCAGAATGTCTGTGGGGGAAAAAGGTGTTAGAGTAAGGTGCTTTCAGCTTTATTACACTTTATTAGAAACACCTACCATGTGCTTCCACTCTCTCACCACTTTATTAGAAACCCCAGTCTTGAGCTTCTGCTCCCTGGCCCCTTTTTATAAACCCTCGCTCTGTGCCTCCCCTACCTTTTTAGGTCCTTTATATAGGTGTACAGTTACATCTGTTGCTTCAATTACATCTACATCTCCGTTGCTAGAATACAGTATCATAATCAGAATCAACCTAGTACTGTAGATGTTTACTGCGCTAAATGTTACTTTGTCCTGTTGTTTTGACGCTCTTGTGTTTTTCTTGCACTCTCACTCTTGCTCTTTTTGCACTCTGTGTATTTTGTCCTGTCTGCACTTGTAGTTTTGTGGTGTTCTGTTCTCTTCTTGCGTTGCTCCATGGTTCTGGAGGAACGTTGTTTCATTTCACTGTGCACTCAAAGTTAAAGTCAAAGGCAAAGTGAACTTTAGTTCACTTTCACAGAGAGACGAAATGGCGAAGCTCAGGTTTCACAGTGTACACATACAGTGCAATGGGACATGAAATATTGTGCAACATGCAGAATGGTGCAAATACGGAGGTTTAAAATAAGAGTAAGTGGGCAATATGCCAGTAAAGTTAACACAAGAAATATTGAATGATTTCTTATTGAATGACCAAACCTGTCCTGTACAATATATATACATCTAAGTAAAATGTGCAGTGGTTGAAAAAATGTGCATACTGTGTATTTGGCTGAAATGACAATAAACACCTGCTTGACTGCCTTATCAGCTCAGCACTCCTCAAATCCATTAATCACTGGTCAGTTCTTGACCACAGGTCTGCTATTGGCCAGATTCTACTGAGTCGGTGGACCCTTCCCAACACATTGGTGACACTGACTTGGTAGTGGTATAATGCTGTGTATGTTGCTTGTAGTCTTTTCAGCACAAGTGAAGGTTTGTACACACAGCAGTATCTCTGGTAGGTGTTCCACCACCCAAAAATATCCAACCAAGAGCAACTGGGTGGTCAGAAGCTGACCATTGATGAAGGACTAGAGGGTGGCTAAAGTACACTGTGCAGTTTCTGATTGTACATTATCAGAGTATAGCTAGGAGGGAAGGGCTTTCTAATAAAGTGACCAATGGGAGAAGCAAAAACTGTACTTTGAGCTAAAGGTAATGAGCTAAATGTTGGTTTTCTTCCAATGAACCAATCAATTACATTGATGGATTCTTTTCTGTGATTAAGGAATCAGCACTCAAGTGCTTAATTGACCTGCAACTATTGACCAGAGATTCTGTCTTTCAATCTCTTGTTCCCTCTTATTGCTGCTCTGCTTATTGTGTAAAAGCTCTTTGTGTAATGAAATAGGAACAAAGCCCATATGTAACCTGATCACCTTTGTTTATATGAGGTTGCCTCCTTCACTGCCACAGTCTGTCTCCAGATTTTGGCATCACAGGCCCAATTACGGCCTCATCTGTGGTCATTTGAGTTGCCTTTGGTGTCCCTGAATGCTCCACCCATAGTCTCTTTTTATGATGCTGGTTCTTTAACCCTCTATAGTATTTGTATCTTGAAATGTCAAATTATCCATTACTTTCCTGCTGAAAAAAATAAAACCTGACGTTTGTGTTTGTGTTTTGTTAAGGATGGCATCTTTGATTAAAGCCAGCTGCGCTTGTACCGCGTATTGAAAACAGTGCATTCTCTTGTTTGCAAATTTAACACAAATGTAATTTGTTATATAGCAAGCTTGGTTAATTAATGATATAATTATGTAATTACATCTGAATAATTATGTGATTGAAAGCAAAATAACTGTAATAACTGTAGACCTGTAAGTATTAAGGGCCTTTCTTTGAGATTACTTCACCAGCCCATAGCTCATCGGTGAGCAGTAACTTTTCAATAAACTAAGAATAAAGGTGGTTTGCAGGCCACAGGGTGCAGCCAGTGACTGCCCGGCACTGAACGGGTTTAGGGCGGACTCTCGCAGCTCCCTGCTCGGATCATAAAAACGCCGGAATAAAACATGCTCGGCTCATTACAGGCTGCGGGAGTGCAAGCATGGCTCAGGAAGAAATTCACTCTTCTCCTCACATGGGACGCCAAGTAGGAGAGCCGTTAGCTTGGAAAGAGAGGCTCTTTTATGTTGTTTTTTTCCTGTTCTCTCAAAGAAAGGATGGAAAATTCAGAGTGGCCTTCCTCCTCCTGCGCATGTGACAGCTAAAAAAAATGGCAGGCTGTGTGGTTTAAACACATGGAGGCCCAGAAATCATGGCTTTTTTTCTAGACATTTCAAGAATGTCTATATTACAAAGCCTGCAGTTTTATTTTGTCAGCTGAATCACTGAATGAATGTTTAACAGCTTTCAGTGGAAATGTGCTGAATTTCTAAACCAAGGCACCTGAACTGTCTGATACTTGACTATATGACTTATTGGATTGCAAAACACTGCAGAGCACAAGCCATTGTCTGTGTGTCTGTGTATGTGTGCGCCTACTCAAAGACTAATTAAGTCGAACAGGTCAGAGGTCAGATCTTGGCGTTTGGGCATTGGCAACATCTGCTTTTGAGTTTAGCGCTTTTGGAGCTTGAAGGAGAAAAACAGGCAGAAAATAGTCCTAATTAGTGTCCTAATTAATAATCGTCTCATCTAGCAGATGCAGTTTCAACACAATGTATCCCAACTATTGTAGTGAAAACTCACTTGAGTTCAGATTTTCAAGAGTGAATAGAAAATAAACTAGCCTTGTTGGCTGACTAAGCTAACCCATTTCCGTGACTTGAATGTTAGCGTTCCTTGGCTAAATTAGCTTTCTATAAAGAACATTTAATCATGAACTTTAAGCTGTATTATGTTCTATAGTACATCTTATTCTAAAATGACAAAATAAACAGAAATTAGTGAGAAAAAAAAAAAGAAGAGGCTGTGTAGCTGTAATTGCTTAGCTGGGTTCATGCGAGTGTTTTGTTTGTTACTGTTGAAATGACTAAATGGAAGGTTATTAGAAGTATTGTGTTTTAATTATACTCAAAAACCTGTTAAATACTAAGCCAGTGCTATATATTGGATCAATTTGGCATTTTTCACCTCAGAAGTTTAAATTTTTCTGTGTTTCTTGTACTTCTTTGCAAAGTACAACCAGGGTCCCAAGCTGTTTAGGTGAACCTTGTGTCCGGTAGTAGTCCACCTTAACAAAATTCAAAAATGCGGCAATCGAGCTGACAGGATCTGGATGAGGCCGGTTCTGCTGAAACATGAGTGGCTGTAACTGGGTCACATTACGTTATGGAGTTTTCCATTTGATTCTCCCGAAAGGAGCATGTTTGATTGAATTAAAACCAGCCGTCCCTCTGCCGGCAGCGCAGGCCTGTACCATGGGCCAAACTCTTCAAGAGTGTGGATTCACTTACAGCCGAATGGAGACTGAGTAAGAAGGGAGAGTTAAAGGAAAGAAGGAACAGAGAGAGAGTGTGGGGCCTGTGTATTGCTGTTAAGAGAGTGTTTATACTTTTTGTTTGTGTGTGTGTGTGTGTGTTTGTGATGGATTTGTTCTCTCTGGTGCAGTGTTTAGAGTTTGCTGGTTAAAGGACCTGTGTCATGGAAAAAAATCTTAATCACTAAAACAATGGAAGCTTTGTGAAAGTTTCAAAACGCAGCCTGCACTTCCCACACAGTCTCTGCATTAAAAAAAAAAAAAAAAACGGGATAAAACAGTCCATTTAGAATTTGTTTTTGTGATGTCATAAAAACCAACGTACTTATAATGTGTCTGCGTAACCAGACTACAATAGTTTAGCCCCACCCTTTCATTGCTGAAGGCGTGGTTCAGCTCAGGCTGCTTTTTGAATGAGACACCCTACAGGGTGGCTAACCGGAGCAGATACTATTTACATATATCAGTCTAAATGGTCATAGCAATGTCAACGGCCTGTTTAATTCTGATTGTTATGTAATAATTAATTATGATTTTGGTACACAAAGGTGTCTAAATGTTTTATGTACACCTAAGGGAAAGAAAAAAAGAAAAAAAAAGGTCTTTTGCTGCTTCATAAAGTCTCTTGTCCCTCTGTCTCTCTCACTCCCTCTTCTCACTCTCTTCTGTACTCCCCTTTATCTATCCAACCATCCCCCCCCAACCCCTTCTCTATCCCCACATATGTCTCTGCCCTGCCGCCCCCATCCCTGTAAGGTTGAGTGTTTGGCTGTGGGCCCCTCTCTGTATCTCTGAGCTCTACTGTAGGCCACTCATGCACACTGATTAGATTAAGCAGTGCTCAGATAGACCTCAACGACCAGCCATCATCTCTCACCTTTATCACCCTCTTTCTCTCGCTATCTCTGTGAATTCCTTTTTCTCTCCGCTCCTGTACCACATCAAGCGTATTCTTACCCATTCATTTAAAAGTACCAATATCCTTTTTTCCCCATCTGAGATCCAGTTGTGGTGTTTGTGAGATGTTTGCTGTTATTCATGTAAAAACATGACCACATTCCAACCTCTCCTAATTGTGTTACTGTGTCTGTCTACACACTGATACGTATAGGAGTGTGGACATGTCTGTCTTCTTACACTGGTGAATGCTGGGATTACGACTTATAAGGAGGAAAAGGCAGGTCTGTGTGTCCGTGTGTATGTAAGTGAGGGTAAAAGTATAGTCCATGAGCTCACAGTCTTCTCTTTTCTCTGAAAAACAGCAGGGTGTGTTCCTGTAGAACACCACAGGCACCTCTACCAGAATAAGACATTTGCAGAGCTGACAGGGAGAGCTGGTGTATTACCCCACCCAACCCTCATCCCACCCCTGCAAACTAACCCTTCACCCCCCCATCTCCTACCCCTCAAGCTCTGCTGGAGCAGTTAACGGTGCTTTTTGTCCTGCGTTGAAAGAGCAATAGCTGCTCCCCAGGGAAGGGTGTGCAGCAGGACTGTATTTCGTGCCCCTTTCGGTTTTCCTGCATTATTAATCTGTCTGAAGAGCACTTTCGGGAAGGCCACCCTGAGTCTCAGGCTCTTTTCTCCTAACAAAAGAGAACTGTTCACCAGCTTTAAGCAGATTCTAATGGGATGCTCTTGATAAGGCTTGATGATTTACCTTAATGTTCAAGAATGCTGTTCAGTTGTCAAGTTTAAGAAATAGTATACCTGAAGTTAAAGATTTATCCAGTTCTAAGCTTGTGCCAGATGTGGTTAATCAACCAAGATGTGTTTGTCTGATGAGGATTGCTTCTAATACTTCAGTACACAAGTTAGGCTAATTCTAGTCATCCAAACAGCTTGAATTCTATAAAAACACTTCACCAAAATTCGCTCAGTCCATACAGCTCTTCAGGAAGGTCTTTCCTTCATGAAGGAATTACTGTAGCTTCGATTTTTATAACTTCTTGTACTATCATACTATGTCCTAAACCACATGCAAAGGCCTGTGTTACCTATTTTCAGATCTTGATGTAGCTTGAGTGAAGTCTTGGTTGCTGATTGGCTACATCCGTGTAAGTGGAAAATGTGTACTAGTGGTTTTTGAACTGCTCCTCTACGTTGTAGAGCTTATTCTGTGAAATGGATCTATGAAGTCTGTAATATCTGTAGCTGTGAAAGTGTGGATGGGCTTAAAGAGTTAAAACATTCTGCTTTTTATGCTTGATGTAATGCTTAATGTTTAGATTTAATGCTTGATATTCTCTGAGTTCCATGCAGCACTTTTGTTCAGAAGTAGAAGTCCTGCTAAGAAACGATGACTTGGAAGCGGCTTGGATGTGCTGTCCAGAACAAGTCATTTCTTGGCAGTGCTCTTTGCTTTCTTAATGGAAAGCTGCAGTCAGTTTAAGAACAATAGAGCTCCAGAGATAAACCATGGAGACTTTCGCTCTACTCCCTCCACTTGGGCCAGGTTGCTGTGGCAGCAGACGTTAAGCTGCTATTTTGTGGCCTCCGATTAGGCAGATTGGAGAGGCCCCCGGCCCACAGCTGTATGCAAATGAGGAGCCCGTGATCAATGTTTAACTGTGTATTTTCCACCGGGTGTTTTGTATCATGCTGTGTTCCCGTTCATTTCTTTGTTGACACAGACTTGTATGCATTGCATTAAAGGGATAGTTTGGCAAGAAGTCAAATTTATGACATTTCTCTCTCACCCAGTTGATCATAGTGTCTGAATTTAGCCTCTTTAGTTTTAGCACTGGAGCCTATGATGCCAATGAAGCTAACAATGGATACTTATAACTCACCAATTAGCATTATGCTAACTGCAGGCCTAATCCACCTCACACATTCATGATGTACTAATAGACTATCTTATATGGTGTCTAACGCTTTGGTATACTGTTAACAGTACAGATGGACCAAGGTACATTAGCATAGATAAAAACAAGTAGTGGCCTTGGGTTAAGGATTTGTCTGTGTCCAGTTAATTAGCTTGGTGATGTTCTCTCTCACCCCTTCAAGCCCCAGTCTATCTAGTTACAGTCATTTTTCCGTGCTGCTATTTAATCTTTGCCTGGAACGATGGCCTACTCACTGTGCAGAAGATGGTTCGTTGTTCCCTGGCCGTTTTCCAGCGGTCGCGCTGGCCGCGTCACCGGCCGCTGTGTTGTGGTCACTAACGGAAAATCCACGTCGCTTCCACACAGAGCAGCTTAGCAGGGGCTCTGCGTTATTTTCTTTGGCTTTCACTGTTACCAAGGTAGTCTGTAATATGTTGCGCCATCAAGCAGCTGAAGCCTTTTTTTATTGCCTGACAAACTGTCTGATATTCTGAACTTTCCTGGTTTCTTGAAAATGCTGTCATTTGTCAATAACTATGACACGTCAGCTACAGAGCCTTACACAAACTACAGCCGAATCAGTGAGTGAATGAAGATGGGAGTGATTTAGTGACCAAACGAGTTAGTGAGGATGGGAGTGAGTGAGTGAATGTGTGAATAAGTGAGTGATTTAGAGAGTGAGACAGGCAGTGAGTGGGTGAAGGAGTGAATTAGCGAGTGACAGAGTGAACGAACGGATAAGTAAGAGTGTAAGCGAGTGAACATGTGAATTAATGAGGGAGCACATGAGTGAATGAATGAGCGAGCGAGTGAGTAAGTAATAGTGAGTGATAGTGAGTGAGCGATGGTGAGTAACAGTGAGTGAGTGAGTAAAAGTGAATGACTGAGTGAGTGAGTAATAAGGAATGAGTGACTGAGTGAATAATAGTGAGAGTGAAAAAGTGAACGAATGAGTGTTAGTGAGGGACTGTGTCGGCTGTGTCTGCCTATGAGTGAGGGGAGTGAATGAACGGATGAGTAAGAGAATAAATGAGTGAGCATGTGAATTAATGAGGAAGCAAAGGAGTGAGTGACTGAGTGAATAATAGTGAGTGAGTGAGTGAGTAATAGTGAGGGAGTAATTGTGAATGAGTAAGTGAGTAATAGTGAATGACTGAGTGACTTAGTGAATAAGTGAGCGAATGAGTGTGTTAGTGAGTGTCGGCTGTGTCTGTGTATGAGTTGTTAATGCTCGTCTTTTGTACTTCCATATCGAGTTGTGTGCGCGCGTGTATGCTGAGTGTATAAGGATGTGATGATACAAGCAGATTCAGCTCCTCAGTTGTTTGTACAAAGTGCTGAAATACAGACATATGACCTCATTCAGGAGCAGTGTGTTACTAAAGTGTGTGTGTGTGTGTGTGTGTGTGTGTGTGTGTGTGTGTGTGTGTGTGGTGTTGGCAGTATGTGGGTTCTAAGCTTTGTAATCTGCTCTGAATGGGGTCGTAGTGCTCTACTCTTCGGAGACTTAGGCTTTCACACTGTCACTCAGGCGGAACAAGCTTGGCACACACCGCTGGCATCAGATATGACACACACACACACACACACACACACACACACATACACATACACATACACACACACACACACACACACATACACATACACACACACACACACACACACACACACACACACAGTCAAGCAACGCATTTGCTCAGCAGCAGGATTAATTAGGGAAGGGGGCAACTGATGGTACTGAACACAGTTTAGTAGAAAAAAACCTACAACGCCTGCTTTGGCTCAACAGTTACAGAATGTGGCTCATGTGCACAATGTTAGCATCATGCTACCTGTTGGGGTGTAAGTTTCTTTTAATTGTTAGCTTCACTAGGCATGTAGCTTCAGGGCTAAAGCTACAGAAGCAAACAACAGACACCATTTTTGTCTTGGCTGAACATTTGCATTTGTGGAAAGGGAGGAAACTGGACTTTTCAATGTGGACTTTGCAGTGCCTCGATTCCAGCAGCCTGTGCTTCTGTAAAAAGGCTTGATTCAGCTCCATCTCAAATAAGTCCCGTTTGTTTTGATTCAGAGGCAAGTGTGAGATGCGCTCGTCCGTTGCCCCGGTTTGTTCACACAGGAGTTTGGTCAATGTGTCTCAAATGTTTCTCCTCTTCTGTTTTCCCATAGTTCTCCCTGATGGGTGAGCTGAGGGCCACTGATAAAAAACAAGCCTGACACACTTTCGTTTCCCGTCCCACTCCGTCCTCTTCCTTTTCTCTGGTTTCTCCCTGTGGCCCTTGTCCACCTTTCCAACCTTATCTCCATTCCAACCTCATCTATCATTCTCGCCTCTTCATCTACAGATGTAGCCCAGCTTAAACTTCCTGCACTTGTTTTGATTGTGTTGGAGGGGGGGGGGGGGGGGGGGGGGGGGGGGGGGGGGGGGGGGGGGGGGGGGGGGGGGGGGGGGGGGGGGGGGG